>CAUYSK010022827.1:0-19434 GCA_963575035.1 Avahi laniger
TAACAGCAGACCTCTCAGCAGAGACCTTATAAGCCAGAAGGGATTGGGGTCCCATTTTTAGTCTTCTTAAACGGAACAACTGCCAGACAAGAATTTTATATCCTAAAAAACTAAGTATCCGCCGGGCGCGGTGGCTCACGCCTGTAATCCTGGCACTCTGGGAGGCCGAGGCGGTGGATCGCTCAAGGTCAGGAGTTCGAGGCCAGTATGAGCAAGAATGAGACCCCGTCTCTACTAAAAAATAGAAAGAAATGATCTGGACAACTAAAAATATGTATGTATATATATATATATAGAAAAGATTAGCCGGGCATGGTGGCGCATGCCTGTAGTCCCAGCTACTCGGGAGGCTGAGGCAGGAAGATTGCTCGAGCCCAAGAGTTTGAGGTTGCTGTGAGCTAGGATGACGCCACAGCACTCACTCTAGCCCAGGCAACAAAGCAAGACTCTGTCTCCCAAAAAAAAAAAAAAAAAAAAACTAAGTTTCATAAATGGAAGAGAAATAGTCTTTCCCAGACAAGCAAACAGTAAGTGAATTTGTCACCACTAGATTTGCCCTACAGGAAATGCTTAAAAGTGCTCTATACATGGAATGGAATAATCAATATCCACCAGTGTAAAAATATTCCAAAGTTAAAGCTCACAACTCTTATAAAACAGTAACACAAGAGAGAAAATAAAGCAACCAGGTATCATTCAACATAATGAACAGAACAGTATCCCACATATCAATACCAACAATGAACATAAGTGGTCTTAATACTCTGCCTAAAAGTGGTCTTAATACTCTGCTTAAAAGATAAAATGAATGAAAAAACACAACCCAAGTATATTCTGACTTCAAGAAACTCTACTAACTAGCAAAGAAGATTCTATAGACTCACGATAAAGGGATGGAAAAAAATACTTCATGCAAATGGAAATCAAAACAAGCAGAAGTATCTATTCTCATATCAGATCGAATAGACTTTAAACCAACAATGGTAAAAAAAAAAAAAAGACAAAGATGGTCATTATGTAGAGATAAAGGGAACAATTCAGCCAGAAGATATAACAACCCTAACTGTGTATGCACCCAATAGAGGAGTTCTGAGACTCATAAAACAAATTCTACTAGAGCTAAACAAAGAAATAAACAGCAACATCATTATAGCCTAAGAATTCAACACTCCATTGACAAAACTGGACAGATCATCAAGACATAAGATCAACAAAGAAACACTGGACATGAAAGGGTTTCTAGAACAAATAGATCTAACAGACATTTACAGAGCATTTTACCCCAAAACTGCAGAATATACATTCTTCTCATCAGTACATTGGACATTTTCCAAGATTGATCACGTTAGCCCACAAAACAAGTCTCGGCAAATTCAGAAAAATTCAAATACACTTTATCTTAGCCAAAAGGCTGAAAAGCAATAGGAAAGTTCAAATAATACCATGTATCTTCTTGGATCACAGTGGAATAAAACTAGAAAACAAGCCCAAGAGGAACTCTCAAATTTACACAAAGTCATGAAAGTTAAACAATCTGATGCTAAACAATCCTTGGGTCAATGATGAAATTAAGATGGAAATCAAAAGATTTTTCAAACTGGATGATAAATATGACACAAGCATCCAAAAATCTATAGGATACAGAAAAAGCAATATTAAGGAGAAGGTCATAGCCTTAAATGCTTATTTCGAAAAGACAGAGAAATCACAAATTAATAACCTAATATCACACTTCAAGGAACTAGAAAAAGAAGAACAAGCCAGACTTAAAGCTAGCAAAAAAAAGAGAAATAAAAAAGCTCAGAGCAGAATCAAATAAAATGGAAACCTAAAAAAATACAAAGGATCAATGAAACAGAGTTGGTTCTTTGAACAGATAAACAAAATTGATAGATCACTAGCTAGATTAACTAGAAACAGAAGACAAAGGACTCACATAAGCTCAATCAGAAATGAAAAAGGAGACATTACAGCTGATATCACAGAAATACAAAATGTCATCTGTGACTACTATGACAACCTCTACACACACAAACTAGAAAATCTAAAGGAAATAGCTAAATTTTTGGAAACACACAATCTCACAAGCTTGAATCAGGAAGAAATAGAAATCCTGAACAGACCAATGAATAGCAAGATTGAAATAGTAATAAAAACTTTCCCAACAACAACAAAAAAAAAAAACCCAGATCAGACAAATTTACAGCTGATTTCTACCAGACCTACAAAGAACTGTCACCTATTCTAATAAAACTGTTCCATAACATCGAGAAGGAGGGAATCCTCCCTAACTTATTCTACAAATAAGTTAGCCAATATAAAGCCAATATCGACCTGATACCAAAGCCAAGAAAGGACACCAAAAAAAAGAAAACTATAGACCAATATCCCTTATTAACATATATTCAAAAATTTTCAACAAAATGCTAGCAAACTGAATTGAACAGCACATCAAAAAGATAATTCACCATAATCAAGTGTGTTTCACCTCAGGGATGCAAGGATGGTTCAATATATGCAAATCAGTAAATGTGATTCATGACATAAACAGAGTTAAAAGCAAAGACCATATGATCATTTCAATAGATGTACAAAAGGCATTTGAGAGAATTCAGTATGGCTTCATGATAAAAACCCTCAACAAACTCGGCATAGAAGGAACATACCTCAAGATAATAAAAGCTATATATGACAAATCCACAGCCAACACTATGGGGAAAAGTAGAATGGGGAAAAGTTGAAAGTATTCCCCCTAAGAATTGGAAGAAGACAAGGGTGCCCGCTGTCATCACTTCTATTCATTATAGTGCTGGAAATCCTAGCCAGAGTATTCAGGCAAGAGAAAGAAATACAGGGCATCCAAACTGGGAAAGAGGAGGTCAAACTATCCATTTGCCAATGATATGATCTTATAACTAGAAAACCCTAAAGACTCCACCAAAAGACTCCTAGAATTGATAAATAAATTCAGTAAAGCCTCAGGTTACAAAATTAATGCACACAAATCAATAGCATTTCTACATACTAACAACAATCAAGCTGGAAGTCAAATCAGGAACTCAATACCATTTATAATAGCTACAAAGAAAATAAAATACCTAGGAATATACTTAAGCAAAGAAGTGAAAGATCTCTACAAGGAGAACTGCAAAACACTGATGAGAGAAATCACAGATGGCACAAACAAATGGAAAAACATCCCATGCTCATGGATTGGAAGAATCAACATTGTTAAAATGCCCATACCGTCCAAAGCGATTTACAGATTCAACACAATTCCCATCGAAATGCCAATGTCATTTGTTACAGCTCTAAAAAAAATAATCCTAAACTTCATATGGAACAAAAAACAAAAACAAACAAACAAACAAAACCCCGAATAGTCAAAGCAATCCTAAGCAAAAAGAAAAAATCTGGAGGCATCACATTACCTGACTTCAAATTATGCTACGAGGCTCTAGTAACCAAAACACATGATAGTGGTATAAAGGTAGACACATAGACCAATGGAACAGAATACAGAACCCAGAAATAAAACTATATTGTTATGATCAACTTATTTTCAACAAAGCAGACAGAAACATACCCTGGGTAAAAGACACCCTATCCAATAAATGCTGCTGGGAAAAGTGGATAGACACATGCAGAAGAATGAAACTGAATCCCTCTCATCATGTACAACAATTAATTCAAAAGGGGTCAAAGACTTAAATGTTAAGACCTGAAACCGTAAAAATTCTAGAAGAAAACATAGGAAAAAGGCTTCTAGACATCAGCCTAAGCAAAGAATTTATGAGTAAGACCCCAAAAGCAAATACAGCAACAACAAAAATAAATAAATGGGACTTAATTAAACTAAAAAGTTTCTACACAACAAAGGAGATAATCAACAGAGTAAACAGCCTACGGGATGGGAAAAAAATATTTATATACTGTACATCCAACAAAGAGCTAATATCCAGAATCTACAAAGAATTCAAACAAATTGGCAAGAAAAAAAACAACCCCACCAAAAGATGTGAACAGATTTTTCTCAAAAAAAGATAGAAAACTGGCTAACAAATACATGAAAAAAATGTTCATCAGTAATCATAAGGGAAATGCAAATTAAAACCACCATGATATACCACCTTATCCCTGTCAGAAGTGCCATTATTAAAAAGTTGAAAAACAATAGATGTTCGTGCCGATGCTGCGAAAAGAGAATGCCTATACTCCGTTGGTGGGAATGTAAACTATTGCAACCTCTATGGAAAGCAGCATGCTGATTCCTCAAAGAACTAAAAGTAGACCTACCATTCGATCCAGCAATCCCACTAGTGGGATTTTTTCCAAAGGAAAAAAAGTTATTACATCAAAAAGACACTGGCACCCAAATGTTGATCACAGCACAATTCACAATTGCAAAGATATGGGACCAACCTAAGTGGCCATCAACTGATGAGTGGATAAAGAAAACATGGTACACACATATACCATGGAGTGCTACTCAGCCATAAAAGGAATGAAATAATGTCTTTTGCAGCAACTTGAATGGAACTAGAGACCATTATCCTAAGTGAAGTACCTCAGGAATAGATAAACAAATATGACATGTTCTTACTGTTATATGTGGGAGCTAAATGAGGGATATATATGGTCATAATGAGGTGTAATGGACCTTGGAGAGGAAGAAGAGGGGAAGGTGGGAGAGGAGTGAGGGATAAAAAATCTACCTATTGGGTACAATGTACACTATTCTGGTGATAGGTACACTGAAAGCCCTGACTTCAGCATGATACAATTATTCCATGTAACAAAAAACACTTGAACCCCTTAAATTTTTGGAAATAAAAAAAGATAACATGGGAAAAGCTTCAACCAACTTTGTGCTAAAAAAAACTTGAAATTTAGATGAAATGGACAGATTCCCTCAAATTCACAAGCTTCCCAAGCTCACTCAAGAAAGAAGAGATAATCTGATAGAAATAAAAGCAACATAGTCAAAACAAATAAAACTCAACTGTTTGAGCAGATTCAAAGAGATCCTGTGGAGTTTGTCCAGAAAGTCAGAATGTGATGTGCGTCTTCTGCATTAGCTTACTTTTAATTTAAATCTCATTGCCATAATGGTCGGCCATAAAGAAACGAATTTGTGATTAAAACTGTTTCCACAAAGGAAATTCTGAAAAATTTAAGAGGAGAGAATATGTCCCAACCTATTCTATAAGGCCAGCATTAACCTGATACCAAAACCAGATAAAAATCTTACAAGAAAAGAAAACTAAAGACCAATATTCCACAAGATCATAGATGCAAAAATTCTAAACAAAGTTTTAGCAAATCAAAGCCAATAATGTAATAAAAGGATAAAATACTATCCTTTTAAAGTGGAGTCCACTAGGAATGCAAGATTGATTTAACATCTGAAAATCAATGCAATTGAACATCGTATTGAGCTTTAAAATATAAAAAATTAAAAATAAAAACTATATGATCATTTCAATAGATACAGGAAAAGCATCTGGCAAAATCCTACATTCATGATTTTTAAAAAGTAATTCTTAGAAAATTAGGACTAGAAAGTCTTCAATCCGATTCAAAAACAAAAAAACACTGTCATGGTGAATGTGTCCTTCCAAATTTCATGTGTTGAAAACTAAACCTCGATGTGATCATGTCTGGACGTGGGACACGTAGGAGGTTATTAGGTCACAAGAGTAGAGCCCTCATGAATGGGATTAGTGCCCTTATAAAAGAGACCCCAGAGAGATCCCTCATCCCTTCCACCATGTGAGGACACAGCAATAAGACAGCAGTCTAGGAAGTGGCCCTCATCAGCATGGGCCTTGACCTGTAAGCCTCCGGAACTATGAGAAATAAATTCAATTGTTTATAACCACCCAGTTTATGGTATTTTGGTATAGCAGCCTGAATGGTCTAAGACAGACATCTGCAGAAAACCTATAGCTAATATAATACTTAGTGGTGAAAGACTGAATGCATTTCCCCTAAGATCAAAAACATGAAGAGGATACCTGCTCTCTTAACTTCTATTCAGCAGTGAACTGGAGATTCCAGCCAATGTAAGCAATGAACAGAAAGAGATTAAAGATATCCAGACTGAAAAGGAAGAAATAAAATTTTTATATTATGACATTATCATCCACATATAAACAAAAAAGCTGCTAGGACTACAAACTGAGTGTAGTAAGTTTGTAGTATTTGAAGTCAACATACAACTGTCAACTCTGTTTCTACATATTAACAATTAGCAGTTAGAAATTTAAATTATTAAGACAATACCATTTATAATAGCATCAAAAATATAAAATCTTCATAGATAAATATAAAAACTTATATAAGACCTGTACAATGAAAAACTATAAAATATCAATGAAAGAAACTAAAGATCTAAATAAATGGAGAGAGAGAGACCCTGTTCATGGGTCAGAAGGCTCAATATTATTAATATGTCAGTTTTCTCCCAATTGATCTATAAATCCCAACCAATCGCAATCACTCTCACAAGCTTTTTTTTTTTGTAAGAAATTGACAAGCTAATTCTAAAATTTACATGAAAATGCAAAGTTCCTAGGATGGCCAAAACAGCTTTAAGAAAAGACAAAGTTGGAAGGCCAATACTATTTGATTTCAAATTTTTTATTATGTTGTAGTAATTTGACATCATAAGACAGTGTGAAATCGATATTAAGATAGAAAAATAGATCAATGAACACAACAGAGAACCCAGAAATAGACTCAGGCATATAAGAACAACTGATTTTTACAAAGCTACAAAGACAATTCAGTGGAAACAGGACAATCTTTTCAATGATTGGTACTAAAATAATTGGATATCTATATGTAAAAAATATAAACTTTGATCCATACCTCGCACCATATACAAAAATTAACTCTCAGTGGATCACAGACCTCAATGTAAATGTATGTTCTAGAACAGCAACTGGGGTGCAGATATTTGAGAAAGAGGTAATTCAGCAGTAGTATGTCTCAGGCAAACAAATTATCCATGATTTTTCAAAATTTCCCCATCATGAATTGAAAGATATCAGACCAGTACATCGTAGGCTCAGTAAATAATATTTACAGTATTTCTGTTCCCCCTTAATTTCCAAAGATGAAAATGCAGAAAAAGACAAACAATCCACTATCAAGGAAAACCATTTCTTAAAAACAAATAAATAGATGTTTTACTGCAATACGTTTTTTTCTGTAAAACAATCTAGTGATGTAACTTCAGAATTTTAAACAAAATTTTTCCATGCTGTAGCCTCAAGAATCTCAAGCAATATAGTCAAACAGTAGGAATAATAAAACTCACTATTCCACCTGATTTTGGAACTGTGGAGTTTGTCTGAAAAGTCAGGATGTCATGACCGGATTCTGCATTAACTTTCCATTCAATTTAATTCTTAAAAGCAATCCCATCGCCATGGAGGTCAGCCAAGGCACACACATGAAATTCCCTCAGCAGGCAGCTGGCCCAGGAAGGAGCAGCTTTTGCACTGCCTGCGAGCTACTGCAGGTATCTTCACCTGTCTCTTCTCGCTTGCCCGTCTTTGGGTTGGTAGAGGGGGCTTTCCAAGAAAGAGCAGCTTGCTGAAGCAGGTGCCCCAAGAGCCCTGCCACCTCTCTTGGACATCCTTTGCTGGCCTCCGGGTCAGCAGAGCAGTGATGGACTTCCAGAGATATGGCCAGAAACATACTTTTATCTCTGTTCTTTATCACAATAGACTCAGCCCACATCAACAACTGCATGTTCTTGTAGCATCTGCAAGTTCATGTGGCAATAGCTGTTACTTTTAACAAAATTTCCAAAATGTCCAGTGGCCTTTGGGGGAGAGAGATCCACCTTTCCAGATATTAATTTCGGCACCGACAGGCAGATGAGAGAATCCTAACAGAGAATACAGGCAGCTGAAGCAGACGTCTGCTTGACAACTTTGGAACACCTCCCTACAACTCAAAAGTTTCCCACAGTGTGAGTCTTCCCAAAAGAGAACGCAGACTTTTTCAGAATGTCTTGCTCCACCTCCTTTGCAGCTAGGATTTGGGCACGTGACTAACTGCCACCCACCGGATGCAGCCTCGAGAGACTCTCCTGCACAACCCAGTGGTCTGCGACCCGTCTGGGAGCACTGACGGTCGTCCCCTCTTCTCCTCATCACTTCCAAGATGGTTTATGGCAGTGAAGGATGGAGAACTGTTCCAGTTGAAGAACACTAAAGAGATGTGACAGCTAAATGCAAATACGCTCCAGGTGGGATTCCATGTCTACGAGGAAGCTTATGGGACGATGTGTGATATTTGACTGTGATCTCTGGATTAAATGGTATTATTCTATCAATGTTGCTTTTCTGATTTTAATAATTGTGCAATGGTTGCATAGGAAAACATCCTTCTCTTTAGGAAATACACACTGAAACATTAAGAGGTAAGAGGGAATCAGGTCTGCATCTTATTCCCACATGGTTCAGAAAAATACAGGGGTGTGTGTGTGTGTGTTTGTGTGTGTGTGTGTTACAGTGGGATAGATATTTGACCTTTTCCCCTGGTTCCTGACACAAAACTCCTAAATCCCTTATAATTTCCTAAGTGATAGGAGCATCCTTTGTTTTAATGTGGCAACTCTTGGTGGACCCCTAGATAGCTTTAGGATGGGGGCTGGTGGTCAAAAAAACCAAGCCCTCATTAGAAGCCTGAAACTTTGGGGCCCACCCCTGACCTCCAGGGAGGGAAGCGGGGCAGGAGGGTGAGTTAATCACTAATAGCCAATTATTTAATCAATCATACCCACCTAATGGAACCTCCATAAAAACCCCTAAATTATGAGGCTGGGAAAGCTTCAGGGTTGGTGAATACATGGCGGTGCCTGGAGGGTGGGGTGCCCAGACAGGGCAGGGAAGCCCCCGCCCTTCCCCGAATACCTTGTCATGTGCTTCTCTTCTGAGTTGTAACCTTTCTATTGATAATAAACCGGTAACCATTATGTGAAGTGCTTTTCTGAGTTCTGTGAGCTGTTCTAGCAAATTGCTGAACCTGAGGAGGGGTTGCGGGAGCCCCAGTGTCATAGCCGAGTTAGGCAGAAGTGCAGGTACCCAGGGCGCCTGGGTCTTGCAACTGGCTTCTGAACTGGGGGCAGTCTTGTGGGACTGAGGCCTTAAACCTGTGGGGTCTGCGCTACGTCCAGATAGCTCATGTGAGAATAGGACTGAATTATTGCGCACCCCCACCCCAGTTTGTATTTGGAGATTTGGAGAATTGGTTGTTGTTGTAGAAAAGACCCACACTCTGGTGTCAGAAGTGTCGTAAGAACAAACCTGTGTGTGTGTGAGTGTGTGTGCATGCATGCGTCTATAATTATATCTCTATCTACAAAGAGAGAAGGAATGATAAGACAAACATGGTAAATGTGAAAAATCGGGTAATCTGTCTAAAGGTGTCAGGAGCTCTTTGCATGGTTTTGCAATCCTGGGAAATGCTGTATCGTCAGTGTCCTCCGAGCCATGCTACGTGCTGTGTTCCAGGCAGCTGTGGCGGAGAAGGGCCCATGTGGTGAGGTTAGCCCATCAGACAATCCTCTGTCTGGAGGTCAGCTGTGCCATCTGACCCACCCTAATCACAAGAGTAAAATATATCACATTCACAGTCCTAGTATGTGCATAATCTTCAAGGATGTCTTATAATTCTACCTACCACAATAGCTTTATAGATAAGAACTTACCGTATTTTAAAAATCACAAACCAAAAATGTAATGAATTAGTCAATACATTCTGCTAGAAAAGTTATTGATCTCACTGGGGGGAAAAAATCAGTTTTGCAGCCTAACTTCACAGTGTATATTAAGGTAAATGCTGGATGAATCAAAGCATTAAATATAAAACTGGAATCATAAAAGTATAGGAAAAATATAGGAGAATAGTTACTTTCCTTCTGCATGGAGATAAAGAGGTTTGCATAAAAAATAGCAAAAAACTAATAGAACTGAAATTGCCATAAACAAAGTTAAATATGCAATAAGCTGAAGGGAAATGTTTGCATCAATTATGAGAAAGGTCAATATTCACAGTATTTTAAGAGCTCACAAACTCGGTGAGAAAAATCTGATTGAAAAATAAACAAGGGACAGGACCTTCAAAAAGGAAGAGACACAAATGTGTGAATAATTTTCTATATAAGTATTCGCATTCACAGTCATTAAAGAAGTGCACTGGAATGGCATTTTTTACCCTCCGCATTGCAAACATTGAAAATGCTAACAGTCCATGGTAGCACGGATGCCATGGAAAGCCCACCTGCTCACTCTAGTACTGCTGAAATTGTGAATTAGAATAATGTGTCTGGAAATTAGGATTTAACAATGTATCAAAAACATTAAAAATTCTAGGCCGGGTGAGGTGGCTCACGCCTAAAATCATAGCACTCTGGGAGGCCGAGGTGGGAGGATTGCTTGAGATCAGGAGTTCGAGACCGGCCTGAGCAAGAGTGAGACCCTGTCTCTACTAAAAATAGAAAAAATTAGCCAGGTGTGGTGGCACATGCCTGTAGTCCCAACTACTCGGGAGGCTGAGGCAGTAGGATCACTTGAGCCCAGGAGTTTGAGGTTGCTGTGAGGTAGGCTGACTTCATGGCACTCTAGCCTGGGGAATAGAGTGAGACTCTGTCTCAAAAAAAAATAAAAAAAAAAAAAAAAATTCTAAAATCTCAGCCCACATTTCACCACTATACAATATAAACATATAACAGAATTCAACTTACAGCCCTTAAATCTATTTAAAAAAAAAAAAAAAGGAGCCAGATGTGGTGGCTCACGTCTGTAATCCTAGCACTTTGGGAGGCCACAGCAGGAAGATCACTTGAGGCCAGGAGTTCAAGACCAAACTGGGCAACAGAGCAAGACCCTATCTCTACAAAAAATAAAAAGTTAGCCAGGCGTGAGGCATGTACCTGTAGTCCCAACTACTCTGGAGGCTGAGGCAGGAGGATCACTTGAGCCCTGGAGTTTGAGGCTGCAGTGAGCTGTGATGGCACCACTGCACTCCATCCTGGGCAACAGAATGAGATCCTGTCTCAAAAAAAATAAAAATAATAAAATTTTAAGAGAAAACAAAATTCTTTAAATCCTCTGAGCTAATAATTCCACTTCTAGGAATATATACAAAGGAAATGAAGTGAAAAACAGACAAAATTCTATCCACCCAGAAATTACAAGAGTGTTAATTTCTAATGGTCAAAAACTGGGACTAGCCTTTGTATCCAACAGTAAACTGTGGTTCAGCAATGGACTGTTATGCAGCCATTAAAAAAGAATTTGTGAAAAATTGTTGTGGGAAAGGGTTTTTTAAAGCAGAAACATTTGATAAAGACTAAAAAGTAAAGCAAAATGTTAACTGTGGTGGCCGTGGGAACACGGTTTCATTTTATTTCCTGCACTTCGCAAAATGTTCTCTTGGGGTATTCTTAACCTGGAGTTATGGGCCCTCTGCTGGTGGAGGGGTCTCTAGAAACCTTCATGAACGGTATATTTATTTACTTTAGTATTGTGTGTATGTGCAATTTTCCCACTTACGGAACAAGCTCCTGAAATGACAAAATCATTCTTCCCTTTTGGCTCTGACCACTAGGGAAGCTGATTCCTTTTTTTCACAAAAAAACAAAGAACATGAGAATCTAAGTGTCCTTTTCCCCACCGTGACCTACCCTTTCCTGGGGCAAAGGAGAGCCGCATACTGCCACAAATCCCACCCACCAGGAATCTGCCCCAGGCGGCAGCGCCTCTGAGATTCCAAACCAGACCGGAGAAGGAGGAGGCCGCAGGGTTGCCAAGAAAGACCCACTTTCCATTTGCCACTTGCAAACCCTCAACAAAAGGGCCTGGTTTTCTTTGGGGTTTTTTCGGTTTTTTTTCTTTTTGCATTTTTTCAGAAGGCACGAAATTACCTGGCTCATTCCTCTGTCTGCCTGAAGGAGACGAGAGCAAAGAAAAAGCAGCAGGTAGAAGGTGTATGTGCAATCCCAGCGAAGATTCTTTCAGGGTCCTGAGCCTGAAAAATTCTCTGCACTTCTTCTTACTTCATGAAATCACAAGAAAAAAGGTGCCAGCAATGCATCTTCTTTGTCTCCTTCTCAGTTACTCTCAGAATGTCCGAGGTTTTTGCACCTCCCTCCTGCCCGAGAGGCCCCCACCGCAGAAGTGCCCCGCACACACCCCGGGCGGGCATTGCTCCTGCTGGGGCGACCGCTCTTGACCGAGGAGCTGAATGACCAGACAAATCAATACAATGGGAGGGGCGAGGGGACACACAGCCCCCAGTGCCAGGATTCGGGCTCTGCAAAGATGCCGGCCGATACGTCATTTTTGATCATGGATTTTGATTTTTCCACTCCAGAATGCCCTACGCATCCACGTCTCGCTGCATGTGTAATCAGTTCTTGGGAGCTTCCAGGGCCGCGTGGAACGAGACTGCCTGGGGCCGTGCTGCCCGGGCCACTGTCCTCCGCAGGCCACAGCTCGGTGCTCAGAGGCTTCCAGCAGCGTGTCTCCGGGGCTTTGCGAAGGCCCAACAACCGCTGTGAAATACGTTCTGGCTGTGAGCGGTGTCAGCCCTGTGTGGGCACAGACGCGCTGCAGTGAACGGCGGCCAGGTCTCCTGGGGCCCTCGGGCTGGCCCAGGGCCCAGGGCTCCCAGCGCCTCCGAGATCAGCTTTCCAGGGGTTGAGGGGGAAGCGCGACTTTGAAACACATGCGTCACTGGCAACAACATCCCTTCTCTGTGTCATTCTTTCTCTGGAGGCAGCTGAGGCCTGAGATTGAGTTTGAGTATGTTGGGAAGCCGCCCTGACCCCTGACCTTTCCCATAGCGGCAGGGGCGCACCTCAGTTTTTACCACCCCCTGCTCCTGCTCCTGACCCCTTAGGGTTAGCGCCCTGTCCCACATTGACAGAAATCATCTTGAAACATACCCAAAACGTGCCAGGACCTCATCCCCATTTGCCACTCGGTTAAATCACAGTTTCAGTTCTTAAATTGTACTTGGAGACACCTGCCCCCACGGTGGATGAGTGAGGTCCCCTCACTCACTTCCAAAGTGCAGAGAGGTCTGCGGTGTCTGTACTCGCCCAGCGTGCAGCAGGAAATTTCCCCGTGATCCTAACTTTTTATTTTATATGAATTTTATATACAATATATAATTTCAAACTTATAACAAAGTATAGCTGCATAATTTTATACTAATAGTGGACTTTTGTGAAAACATATTAAGTAAAATGAAGAGCCCAAAGTGAAGCTTAAATCCCGCCATCTGGGACGCCACCCACGCAAGAACGAAGCTGGTCCACCGTCACCTGCAAGCGCGACACGCCCAGCAGTGACGCGGCGCCTGAGCTCCCTCCTCGCCTGGAATGCGGCAAGTCCGTTCTGCTGCTAATGGTGAGACCCACCTCAATTGCAGAGTCAGTAGAACGAAAGAATTCTGTGTTAAAAATGAACAAAATACTGTTCTAGAAACGTGTGCAGCTGCCCATGGGGTCCCTGTCCACTGGCCTTGCCAAGAGCCCACACGGATGGCAGGCAGAATGCCCACACGTAGAGTGCAGAATTCCTGTTTTTAATGGAATTGAAACACGTAGCTGATGGCCTGCATATCCTGTCCTGTTCTCCACCGCAGACAGAGTCCTTCTGGAAGATTCATCAACTTAGCAAAAGCTCTCCAACAATAGGAACGTTGAGACCTTCGCCTCTCCGTGGGCTGCATCTGGCCCGAGATGGAACTGCGCTACTTACAGGGAAATCAATAGTGCGAGCCGCCAGCGCCCTCGCTGGATCCATTACCTGTCTCTTTCCCATTCCCATTTGTAGACCGAAATGCTTCTGCGGTCTCAGGCAAATTAAAGAGGCAGTGGCTGCACAGAATGTTGTGTCTCTTAAAATTGCCGCCTTGGTGGAAATTCACCATGAAGTGTCTCTGATCAAAGTCACCCCAAAACTCCCAGTCCATTTTCCCGCTTCCCGGGGTGTGCACTGGCGGTGGGGGGGAGGAAACACTGAGGCGCGAGGCGTGGACGCGGGATGGGGCCCACTGCTCCCTGCCGGCCTCGCCCAGAAATGGGCACAGTGCGCGTCTGCCCGGCGAGGTGCTCTGAGGCACTCTGCAGCTCTTTTCCGCTGCCTCACGTTTATTCCGGAGCCCACGTGTCACCCTTCCTGTCCCTGCAGGGGCTGCCCACCCTGAAGGCATTTGCAGAGAGGGGCAATGCCGTAATGCCCCCACCGCACTCCGCACTGCCCCCGGCCACGCTCAGCCCAGGTGCCTGACGGGGCCCCCCACACAACCTGACACCAGGCCAGGCCGGCAGGCCCTTGCGGAGGGATCACAGGCGTGCACGGGGGCAAGGGGCACAGTTAAAACTGGATTCTAGTTACTGGAGAGAAGGAGAAGGAGAGCCCCTCCCCGGCCCCTGAGTGTGCACGGCCTGGCTTCTGTTCCCAGGAACATTTCGTGTTTTAAACCCCTCTGTCTCTCTGTTTAACTCTGCTCCTCATCACACCAGAGCAAATCCTGTGACACAAGGGTCTTAGCCGGACATGGGGTTGGCGGGAGGAGGCTACAGAGTGGCGGAACAAGCTAAGATTCCGGGTGCCCGTCTGGCCCACACCTTCCTCCACTGCCCTGGAACTCCCTTGTCCTGGCTCGCGGCCCCTCGCTCCGCTGCAGCTCCACAGCAGACACACGCAGCCCTCACCCAAACACACCCGCAGCCCGGCCCGGTCCAGGTCACCCGGTGCCACTGGCAGCAACGCTGCACCCAACCCTGCAACCCGCCAGCGAAACTGAAGGAAAACACGTGAGCTACAGCCGTCCCTCAGATCTGCCCAGAAACAGACGAGTCATTCAAGCTTGGAAGGAAGGACAATCGCAGGCGGGGTGGGGGGTTATCTTTGAACAAAAATAATGACAGAAAAAAAACCTGCTGAGCAAGTGACAAAACACGACATTTATAAAAGAAAAGATCTTCGGATGTAAAGACAGACAAACCATCTAGGCAGAGGGCTTCCAAGGCGTAAAGAATAACCACTGCCGGCACCGAGGGCTAGCTCAGTGTCAGGCGCCGGGGCTGGACTGTGTAAACCGGGGACCCAGGAACACCCCTGAATCGCAGACTCGGAAGCCCAGGCCTTCGTTTACCGTACGGTGATCAGCGAAGACATCATACCGCTTTGTGCTTGCCTGGAGACACTGACACGGAAAACACTCTGAGGGAAATTATTTTTAGCCTGGAATTATAGATGCAGCAAAGTATTAGTCATATGTAAAGATAGACTAAAGACATTTTCATACATATAAAGATTCATAAAATCGCCCTTTCTTATGCCTTCCTTAAGGAGCTACTGGAGATATGACTGAGGAATAGGCCTGGGGGGCCTCTGCACAGAGGGAGGGATCTGTCGTCTTCACTGTGTGGTTTTCAGTTCTGTTTAACTCTTTGTGTAGTGAGTGTGTGTTACACTAATAAACATTTATTTGTAAATAAATATTCCCAGTGGATGAACTAGCCAACCTCTGCCTGTGAAAGGGCAGAAAGAAGCCGGGCAGCAGTCGGAGGTGAGGGTGGTGCAGTAAGTGACAGAGGCCAGAGGCAGGGCCTCCAAGGGACGGTGCCAGCCAGCCCTGCGGACAGGCATGGGGGGAAGTGCGGGCTGGCGTGGGTGCCAGGGAGGTTAAATGTCAGATGTGGTGTCGATTCGAATTGGAAGGTCTTGCCTTAAATCCCTTCTTTGTTATTCTCCTAAGCAATACTGGTAAATGTTTACTTTTGGTATTCCTAGACACCTGGCGGGGAGTAGAATGTGTTTGTAACGTACTGCTCTGCATTTATTCCCATGACTAGAGCACATTCAGGGAAACTGTGCCACAAAAGCCTAAGAAATATAATTCCCAGTGGTGAGAATAAACATGGTGTCTGGAGGAAACACTCCATATAACCATCACATGTTTTTCTGGATTCAAGAGAATGTTAATATAACTTCTCAGGGAAAGAAATGATCTAGGATAATTGCACAAAATTGACCGTTTCCCAAGACAATGATGGCAGGATTTCAGCTCCGTCTGGTTTATGTGGTGTGTCTGGCTCCAAAAAAATTAAAGAAATAAATGCTCCAGGGAAAACTCAGTTAACATGCTGGGGTATGTCTTAACTTCTAATGTACACACATCTGAGAAAGGACATCGCTATGCAATACATACACGATAACATGAAGTGAGAATGTGCTCTCTCATAATTTTATCAACAGTTTTGTGCTTAATGCCATACAAACAATGATTTGTGTGTGTCTCGCCGTTCAGAAATGGGATGTCATGAGTTTACACAAAAGCCTTTGAATGCAGCGGAAGCTATTGCTGCCACCTGTTCACCCCTGCATCAGGACCCACTTCTGAACTGATTAGAAATGGATGGGAGAAAATACACACCGTAAGCAAGCCGAATCCACCCCCCCGACACCTCACTGCAGCCCAGGAGACCAACCCGAGGTGAACTGTCAGTCCCGAGAGCCTCTGGACACTTGGGCTGGGAGCGAGGTGATTCGGACTCGGGAGGGTTGAGGAGATGAGAGATCCTCCCTGGGTGGATGGTGGTCTCCTAGCCTCCAACTTGATTTTTTCTCTCTGGATATCAGAGGACTGTATCAGTCTGCTTGGGCAGCCACAACAAAACACCACAGCCTGGGGCAGCTTAAATAACAGACGTTCATTTCTCACAGTTCTGGAGGCTGGAAGTCTAAGATTAGGGTACCTGGCAGGATTGGTGTCTAGTCAGGTCTCCCTTCCTGGCTTGCAGACAGCCACCTTCTCACCGTGTCCTCACATGGCCTTTTCTCGGAGTACATGTACGGATTTCTCTTCCTCTCTTCCTCTCACAAGGACACCAGGACTATAAGGGCTTCCTTCTACCTCCTTTCACCTTAATTCCTTCCTTTCTCCAAACACAGTCAGTGATGAGCTGTGGGACCTCAGGCAAGTCCCCCCAACAGGCCTTGGCTTCCTTTCTGAAATCATTTTATACTTAGAAATACTAAAAACAGACTTGCTCTCAAGCTAAAGAATTGCCTGGTAGTTCCACCAGCTTCTCCCCAGTGATGCTTTAAGATGATTCTAGAAGCAACTGGATTGTTTCCACCAGATGGACTGGAACAGAAAGTGCAGGCATGGAGAAAAGACGGCAGCATGTCTTAGTTGGCTCAGGCTGCTAAAACAAAATACCACTGACTGAGTGCTTGTGGATAACAGAGATTTGCTTTCTCACAGTTCTGGAGATGGAGAAGTCCAAGCTCAAGGTATCAGCTGATTTGGTTCCTGGCGAGAGCTCTCTTCCTGGCTCACACACAACTGCCTTCTCACTGTTCTCACACGGTGGGGAGCAAGAGAAAGAGCTCTCTTTCTCTTCTTCTTCTTATAAGGTCACAGTCCTGCCAGATTAGGGCCCACCCTTATGACCTCATTTAACCCTAAATATCTCCTAAGGACTATCTCCAGATACAGTCACACTGAGGGTTCAGGCTTCAACATAAGAATTTGGTAACTAAAGGACACGGGGAGCACTAAAGGGAGGGAAGGGCATGCCTTTAACCTGCATTTGGGTGAGGCAAAGACATAAAGTGTAACTAGAATGTTTGTACACTCACAATACCTTGGAATAATAATATAAAAAAAAAACTAAAAATGAATTCTGAACTAAATTGGAAGATAACCTATACTTTGAAATATTTCAGCATTAATTTTATTCTATGTGCAAAAAGATGGCTTCTTCACATGAATTTTCAGATATACATATATACATATATATGCACACATATATACGGTAACTTATATATCCTGTAACTTCACCTTGTTATAGTATATATTGCAAATTTGGACACATATAATATGCCACAAGCTCTCATTATCAATTGTGGTCTATACAATAAATCTGGCTTTGAGGAACAAAAAAAGGTAATCTATTGCCCCTGTTCTCAAGTAAATTAGAGTCCGCTGAGAAAAACAGATGCATTAACAAATATTGATGATGCATCATATGCTATAATAGTTGTCTTCATAAAGTGTTATAGGAATGATTCATTTTTCCTCAGCAAGGACAAGTAAACAGAGATGGTAAGAGAAAGTGAGAGAGAAGAGGTAGCATATGTACTGGACCTTGAAGGATGAGTAAGTCTTTATAAGTGGAGTTAATAGTGACAGATATTCCAGGGAAATGGAACTACGTAGATACTAAGCAGAGCCATGAATAAGTATTGCATGTTTGGGGGAGTTACAGGATCTTAGAAATATACACTGTGGTAAAGTTTTAAAGAGATTTTTTATATTTAATATTAAGCTAAGAAGTTTGAACTTCATCCAAAGATTAATGTGGTGCTACTAAGTGTGTGAAACCTGGAGACTGAAATGACAGCAAACTGCTTTGATACGATCACTCTACTTATGTGGATGATGGTTTGTGGGAAGAACGAAGAAACTGGATGGAGGAGGTAAGTATCAAAGCTATTTCAAAAACCCAGGAGGAAGAGGATGAAAAATTAAATTAAGAAAATGGCAGTGATGATAAAGAAGATAAGAAAAATGAAGGGTGTAAAAGAGATAGTTTTAGTGATTTCTGAAGATTATTTTATTGGTTTCATGAATGTCAGGCCCATATTTTATTTAAAATTTCATGTTATATTACCTTTTTATTTAAATTCAATAAACATTACTAATGGTTAACTAATAGACAAGGCTGTGTGCTTGACCCTAGTAGAACAGGCCAATATAAATGATATTTAATATAGTGTTTACTATAACAGTTTAACTACAAAGGATGAAATAGATAATATAGAAAGTGATCAATTCACCTTGGGAATGGCAGAGAATACTTTATAACAAAAGTAGATGTTTAAGCTCCAGGAGTCTTTCAGGAAGAAAGGTTGAGAATTGCATGAGAGTTATGAGGAAAGAATGAAATAGATGAAGGTTTTGGAACATACTTATATAGCCTATTATGTCATGCTCAGGAATCTGAGTATATTTTCTTTTAAATTAATTATGTCAACATAATATTTTTTTTTCTCTTCTACACTTTACATATTTTTTTTTTCAGTTTTAATTTTTTTTTATTTCAGCATAATATGAGGGTACAGATGTTTAGGTTACATGTGTTGCCCTTGCCCCCCCTCCCATCCTCAGTCCAGGTTTCAAATATGTCCATCCCATTGCGTGGTGCACATTGCACTCCCTGTGTACACACATACCCGTCCCCTCCTTCCCACTCCCCCCTGCCCAATATCTAATAGATGTAATTCTTATATATGCACTTATGTGTTGATCCGTTAATACCAATTTGATGGTGAGTACATGTGGTGCTTATTTTTCCATTCTTGGGATACCTCGCTTAGTAGAATGTGT
>CAUYSK010022829.1:0-30722 GCA_963575035.1 Avahi laniger
CAAGTACAGGGGTTCTCGCTCCCAGGAATCGCAATCTCCTGCCAGAGATCAGAAATGCCTTTTGACTATCTTTATTCTACTGCCATCCTGTGGCTGGTCTCTGCCACTGCAGCACCGTGGGGCGGATGTAGCCCGCATCTGTCAGCATTGTCCCCAGGAAGGGGCTTCCGGGGAAAGGAGTGCAGTTGAAGGGTCCGCTGTAGTCCCGCACCAGCGGGGAGGAGCCTGGGCGGGAATCACCAGTCCTGACTTGATTTCTGTTTGATAAACCTTAAAGATACATAGTACAGGAACGTGAAGCCACCACCGATGCCAGTGATGATGAAGTAGATGGCCGAGAGCGGGTACGAGTTCAGGTCCATAGCATCGAGGATCTGGAGACACAAACATTCACTGAGCTCGTTAAGAAGACGTTCGGCGGGACGGCCACCGACGTAGAGTCCGAGGCCTTCCCTACTCACCACTTCTCCCGGGACGCAGACGGTGTCGTTGCCCAGCTGCGTGCTGTAGCGACGCCCGCTGAACTGAATCACCATCAGCCCTTCGAAGCACCATCGCAGGAAGGACACTTTGGAAATCCACGCAGGCACTGGGGACAGCAAGAGCCACGTCACTCACGCGGTCTCACCCGCCTGCACAAGGGCACCGACCGCTGTCCGGGACGCGTGCCTGTCTACGAGGGCGGGCCGTGGAGGCTCTGGCCCGGGGGAAGCAAGTCCTCTGAGGAGCAAGGAAGGGAGAGAGAACAGAGGCCAGAGGGGCAACTGGGGACACGCACCGGGGCGAGGGAGCTAAGAGGCTGTGGGGTCACCCACACAGTTTATCCCTAACGAGTCTGGAAAGTCACTGAATTAGGTGTCCCTGCATGTGCTCGGGTTCTTAGAGCATGCGGCCGAGGGGACTCGCAGCCCCAAGCCAGAGAAGCTGGGGGGCCGGGAGGAAGCCATGAGCCCCGCCAGGAGCTTCCCAAGAGGAAAACGAGGCAGGCTCAGAGGCGACAGGGAGGGGTGTGCTAGCCGGGGTTTGGACCAAGCAGGGTCATGGATTCACACCTTAGAGAGCTCACTGTACAAGGCTGAGAGCTAACTGGGATGCGAAGGGACTGAGGCCACAGAGACCAGACTGTCACAGTGGCCCAGGTGCAAATGATGGGGCAGGGCTGGAGGACAGTGCCAAGGGGACATTTCAGAAAGACTTAGGAGTCAGAATTGACCTGGCACATTGGTGAATGTAGGGAGAGATCAAGGGTGACTCCTGGGTGTCAGCTGTGGGACATGGGGAGATGCATCTGTATCCTCCAGTGGAACCGTTCCCTGGGCCTGCACGATGCTGGCAAAAGCATCTGCTTCCAGAAGGGCCAGCCCCAAGTTGGATCTAAGTGATGAGTTTTCATTTCCAGAAAAAGCCAGGCTTAATCCAGCATCACAAGGCCTAAAAATGCTTGACCAGGTGAGGGGGAGCAGACCCACCTGTCCACAGGTTGCTCAAGCTTATCATGAAGCCCCCGGTGAGGTAGAAGGAGTTGTAAATAGCGTTGCCAAAGAAGGAGGCCATGTATAAGGTGGGGAACATGGCCGAGGTGGCCAGGGCCATGAGCCTGCAGCAGAAGACCACCAGCCACAGCAGTAGGAAGTGCAGCAGGAAGGGCTCAGGGCTCGGCTGAAGGTTGGCCAGCCAGTAGGTGGGCATCCCATAGATGATGGTGTAGACGCAGTGCTCCGGGAGCTCCCCTAGGATCTGCAAAGAACAGCCCGTGCAAGGAGGTCCAGCCAATACCTCATGTGCCATTATTTTAAAATGTTTAAAGGCAGTGATACCCAGCAATGCCAACCTTCCATCCTGGTGACGATCGGGCTATTGCAGTGGGTGTGGGTGTACAAGACACCAAGTGCTCCCTCTGGGGTGATTCGGTCTGTTTCTCCCAGGGAGGCAGAGGGTACCTGCTCTTCTAAAACCTGGTTTCAAGTGCCTACCCCTCCTGACCAGACCTGTAGCTGTGCAGTCTTGGGAGAACCACTCAACCTCTCTGATCCTCTGCTTCCTGGAAACACCTGCCTGCTGTGCCCTGGGACCACGTGAGGCTCTGGAGAGGGAAAGTATGCTGAGTGCTTCTTTTTAAGGTTCCTGCTGATCAGAAAAGTAGCATTCCTGGTCCACAGTCCTGGTCTTCTGGTAAATGTTTAAAAAAGGTCAAGTCTCTGAAATTCCCATAGGAAATGTGGCATCTGCAACCACAGGTGGCACATGCCCCGTGTTTCAGCAAAACGCTTCCCTGTAACAATGCCTTCTGTACCCTATCCCCCACCACGGGGGGCCCCTTGCGTTCGACCCTGTACAATCACCTTGGCAAAGAAATATGGACCAGTGGTGTACAGCCCGTCTTCCAGTTCATAGTAAAGCATTGCCCTCTCCGAGTAACCTAAAAAATGGGGGAAAGGAGAACAGAATGAAAAAATGAAATTAATCTACAGTGTTTCTGTTTTCAAGTCTCCCTTAATACAATTCAGAGTGATTACATTGCCTAAATGAATTATGATTTAAAAACTAAAACAGGCACAGGCACAGTAAAACCATACTAATTTAGGTGTTTGATGAGGCTCTTTAGGGCTTGCACCTCGAGGCTTGTGCTTTGCTGTCGGGTATAAATCCTGCCAGGATAGAAACGTCTGAGACTCGGTAATTTGCTTTTATTTGCATACTGATACTAAACTTTGAAACTTTGAAAAACAATCATTGTTTTTCATATCACAATCGCAAATTATTCAGCAAACCCATTTTCCCCAGGAGCTCAGAGGAGCACAGCTTGGAGGGCAGTGGAGTGGACCTGCCCTCCAGCTGCTCCACATTCTGGTCATGACAGCAGGCCACACTCACATTTGGAGATGACATCCAGGATCACGTTGAAGGGGATGAGAGCGCCAATCATGAACAAGAGGGCCGCCATTTCCATGAAGGAGAGCTTGTTGGCCCCGTGGCCATAATAGAGGAACCCGATGGTCAGGGACATCAAGCAGGCCTCCACCCCATGGATGAGGAGGGTTGGCAGGTCTCGGAAGTCGTTGGAAATCTGACGACTTAACAAACAAAAGGAAGAAGTGCTAAGGAAACGAGATATACCAGCCCTGTGACCTTGAGAGTGTCACTTAATCTCTGTAAACCTCATTGCTCTCATCTGTAAACTAGGGGTAGTGATACCCACCCCACAGAGTTGCTCTGAGGATTAAAATCAGAAAATTGATGAAAGCATCTTTCCCACAGTAGGTACTCAGTATATGATTGTTACTTTTATCATCAGTGTATCAGCCTGGCAATTTTACTTAAAGAAATTATCCTGAGGGAAAAAGTCAATTAGGTCCATAAAGACGTAGGGACAAGGAAGTTTGCTGTAGCATCTCTTGTAACAGCAAAAGCCTGCAAATCATCTGACAGTCATGTGGATTTGGCGGGCGAGTGAATCACAGTTAGACCAGGATGCTGAGAAAGATCTTCCAGGCGAGAGCTAGAGGCGCCATCCTAACTGACAAAAAGCCAGTTACAGAACAGTAGAGTGTGACCCATTTATGTATTAAAATGTTCACGTACATGGAAACATCTAGAAAGACACACACCAACCAGTTGGGTCTGGTTTCCTTTGAGGGGTGGTGTGACCGGGACTTTCCCTTCCCACTTGAGATTCTCTCGTATTGTCTGATTTTTCACAATGATCCTGTGCTATGTCTATGATCATCCAGCCCGTAAGGATATTTTAATTTTGCTTAAAGAATAAAAGAAAAGTAACAGGAGTGTTCTGTGTCACACTGAGGTCTGGTGCTGGTCCCTCGGATGCTGTTTTTTCAAATGACTCTACCTCTTTCTTCCTCCCTCAGGTTCACTTTAGATAGAAAGGGCTTAATGTCACATACAAAGACTTTGGGGGGATGAAACGAGAGTTACCGGATGAGCGTGTTGAACTGCTGCACCGCCCCGGGCAGCTGGATGGGAGTCCCGAGGCTGCTGGTGTCCTGTGGGAGGGCCAGGCTGCTGGGGGGCAGAGGATGCGGCTGGGTCAAGGCGGTGGCCACCTCCTGCAGGGAGCATCCCTCTCGCAGCCGCAGACCCCCTTACCTCTCTGTGCGAGTGCCCACGTCGAGCTCCCTCACCTCCGCTTTCCACAGAAAGTCATCTGAGCCACGTATCTTTTCTAGAAACAAGGCAGCAAGAGACCAAGCCTTCTCCCTAGTGGCCACTTCCTGCTCTCTGCTGCGCCTGTCGATGCTGGTCAAGTCCACTGTAAGCAGAGGATGGGGGGCTGTGGGCAACCTGGTCCCTGTAACCTGCTCACAGGTGAGGAGTTCATTGCAAAACCAGTCCACGACACCGGTTAACCCTCAGGGGGCTCTGGGACATGCTCCTCACCCTCCGAGAGTGATCCATGAAGCAACGGTCAGAGCAGAGAGGGGCAAAGAGATCCCCAAGGCTGGCCCCTCACCCTCCCACCCTGACCACATCTGCAGAAGCCGCGAGGGAAGGGCGGTGGATCAGGAAGTGGACGAGTGCAGAGGCCCTGCGCCCTGTCCCACCACCCAGGCTCATTTTGGGAACATCCCAGGACATGGCAGGAGCCTTCAGAGCTAACAGCCACATCACAGTTATGCCCTGGCTCTAACTCCAGCTGTCCAGGAAGCTTTTGATGAGGACTCACTGCCCAGGTGTGCCTGCCCATGGGGAGAAGGTGGCTGGGTCAGGGGAGGCTGGGCAGTCGGCCTCCTGCCAGTTTTATCTCATTGTAAATTAATAATTTGGCCTCTCAAGCAGCCTGCCCCAAGCAGGAGAGTGTTTGGCTGGAGGGTGCCAGGGACCAGCACCTTGGTCAGCCGCTCTGTCCCCAGGGAGGGAGTCAGCACACCCAGCTGGAGAACCAGGCTGCTCGGCACCCCGCTCCTGAATCCTGGGGATACCACCTGTGGAGAGCACCTGGCTGCCCCACACCACAGCCCTCCTCACAGCCATTGCCTCAACCTCCAAGGCGCTGGCAAGGCCAGTCCAGAAAAGGCGGGCCCCACCTAGCCACAGCTACCCTCCCTCCACCCAGCTCACCCAGGCCCCAGGCTGCCCGCCCTCCCCCATTCCTTCCTCAGGGCCTTGGCTACCCCCCACCTCTCTCCCTCTGCCCTCCTCCATTTTCACAACACATGTCAAGACAGGATCTTGTGTGGACAGGTCTTGCAAACCACGATGCGTCTCTGTAGTGTGTAGGGCTATCGTTCAAAACATCAGATTTTCTGGGTACCCCCCAGGCCCTGTGTGGCTCCTGCAACCCAGATTGGTGACAGGGTCCTGCCCCAGGGCCTGTAGGTAAAGTTCTGCTTCCTCAAATAGTAATTAAAGAAAAAGATAAAGTTTTCAGGCCTGCTAGGGACCTCAGGTAACCCCTCTCCAGTGTGACTTCAAATTGCTATCAGGTTAGCAGGTGCCCTTTGTCCCCTATTCCGGGGGTGGCTGGCCTGAGGATGACACATAGCTGGAAACCAGGGTGTCACCTGAATACAGGGAAGGGAGATGACCTTTGTGTGAGTTTATGCTGCGTGTGAGTACACAGGGCCAGGGTCAGGCTGTCCTGGGGGCAGGGTGGAGGCTGGTTCGGGACACTGGGAGGCAGGTCTAGGCAGCTGGACCAGGAGTCAGGGCCGGGGGCCGGGCACCCAGCCCAGTTCTGTGCCTTACACCCTTCGGACTCTTGTCTTCCCTTCTGTAAAGATGGAGATGCCCTTGGCCTAGCAGGGATGTGAGGGTCAAACAAGAGACCCTCTGGAGCTTGGCACTTTTGGGCCCAGTCTATGCCTTCAAGGAGATGGTCCCCGTCATCACATTTGCTAGTGAGGTTCTTGCTATACCTCGCCATCCTGGGAGGAACCTGAGCTCCCGGTGATTTGTGGGACAAGCCTGGTGGCTGCTTCCCTGTGCACAGTACAGCAGCGCCGCCTGTCCAGCAGCCACACCCTTCCTCAGCACTCGGGATCCAGGTCCCTGCGTTCAGGGCAGGTGTCTGGGAAGGCAGCTCCCCCCTCACTGTCCTCCCCGAATGAAGGAAGTGGCCCCTGGGTGTAATATGCTGAGTCCAGGACCCAAGCAGAAAGGCACGTCTGAGGCTGCCCGAGCAATTTTCCCGTTTGAAGATTCACCGGCCAAGACCACCACAAAGGACCTGAGCCAGCCGTACCCTGCCCCCTCCGCCACCCTGCACTTTCAGGGTGCCTCTGTGGGGGCACCGGGGCACAGTCTTAAGATTTCCTGGTAGGTTCCTGACCTTAAAGACCTTAAGTTTCCCTACAGAGTCTGAATAAAGACCATAGTTTTAGAACTTGGTCCACACCCCCGGGATTCTATCCCCTCCCATCACTGAGCTCCCGTAAGTTTCGAATCTGTCATGCACAGAAGGGCGGCTATTTATCAGAAGCTGCTTTTGGGCCGGGCGCAGTGGCTCACGCCTGTAATCCTAGCACTCTGGAGGCCAAGGCGGGTGGATTGCTCAAGGTCAGGAGTTCGAGACCAGCCTGAACAAGAGCGAGACCCCGTCTCTACTAAAAAATAGAAAGAAATGATCTGGACAACTGAAAATGTATATATAGAAAAAATCAGCCGGATATGGTGGCGCATGCCTGTAGTCCCAGCTACTCGGGAGGCTGAGGCAGGAGGATCACTTGAGCCCAGGAGTTTGAGGTTGCTGTGAGCTAGGCTGACACCACGGCACTCTAGCCTGGGCAACAGAGCCAGATTCTGTCTCAAAAAAAAAAAAAAAAAAAGCTGCTTTTGTCATGTCCTCATTTCCAGCATCTGATACTTGGCAAACTGACCCACGTCCTCTGCCCTGTTCTGCCCAGCACCTCCTCCCCTCCTCCTTTCCTGAGGCCCCCGAGAGTTTTTCTCCTGAATCTTTTCAGCAAGCTCTGGGGGTGTTGGGAGCATAGTTGCTGGTCTCACTGGCTCACCATAGAAGTCAGCAGGGTTGCTGTAACGAGGACAGGGGTAGCCGATGGCTGTGAAATACTCGACCATGTGCTGGGCTGCCCCCAAGTAGATGGTGGTGCCAGACGTCATCAGCAGGACCAAGTCAAACAGCCTGAAGATGTCCGAGCGGGGCTGGTGCAGGGAGAGGAGCACCAGCCTGTTGCCCTTGGCCAGCCTGGACAAGGTCTTCACCAGGTTGTGGGCCGTGAAGCTGTCGAGCCCGGAGGTGGGTTCATCCAGAATGAGGATCCCTTCCCACCAGAGAGAGGGGCTGGTGAGTTAGCAGGACTCCGACTGGACCAAGCCAGAGGCCCCACTGCCCCCCTCTGGCCCCCACACCCCTCACCTGGGTTCCACAGGAGCTGCACCCCAATGCTGACTCTCCTCCGCTCACCCCCCGACACCCCCCGCAAGTACGTGTTGCCCACGCGGGTGTCTGCACACTGCCGCAGCCGCAACTCGGCGATCACGTCCTCCACCTGCGGGCAAGAGGGGAGCCCTGAGGCCACCTCCAAGGGCCTCCCTCAGGGCTCGACACGTTGTGACCCAAAGTATATAAGCACCTGCTCCTCTGGTTGGGTTTTACCGCAAAGGAGGACAGCGCCAGCACTTTATTTCCTGCTGCGATATTTTTTCCCCTGATTCTTTCCCCAGATCCTGAGCCGGTCTGACATGCTGGGCATGGTGCCACATGCTGGGAAGGTGCCATGCACTGAGGCCCAGACAGCCGGGCTCCCTGCCCATGCGAAGGACCGGAACACATAAACAAATAAACTCATTGCACATTTTGACAAGTGCTGTGAAGGGAAGCGCCTGGGGCTGGGATGGCTTGCAGTGGGCTGCGGGCCCCGGGAGGAGGGCTCGCCTGTGGCTGGGTCCTGAGGCAGAGCAGGGAGGGATGGGGCTTACCCTTTTGTCACGCTGGGCCTGGGAGAAGGATGTGGGCAGGCGCATTTGGGCAATGAAGGTCAGGGTCTCTCGGACGGTCAGGTTGGGGAGCAGCTGGTCATGCTGGCGCACGTGGGCCACACACTTCCTCACCAGCTGAGGTGTGCTGGGCTGCCCATTTATCCAGATTTGGCCTGACTTAATCTTGCCACCATGGCCTCGGTTGGTGATGACGTCCAGCAACGAGGCTCTCCCACAGCCTGTGAAGCCACCAGAGACATCCCTGAGAGCAGAGCTTCTGTGGGGCCAGCCTAGCAGGAATTGCTCCCTGAACACTCTCCTGCACCCTGGACTGTTCTGTCCTTGCAGATGTGACCAGCCCCTAGAGAGGTGACACAGCTCCCAGACCAGATGGGGTGGCCCCAGTGCATGGAGCTCCAACCTTTTTGTCTGCAGCCAACTTGAGCATCCTTGGGGGTTTGGGGACACATTGATGCTGGAGGTTCAGGCCAGGGTAGCCAGTAACTATACGATGGAAGGGGGCTGGGGTCCTGGCTGCCACAGGCTGCTGGTGCCTGAGCGTTTGTCCCCTCTCGCCAATAACCGACGCCCTTTCTCCCCGAGCATGATGAGTGTTAATATAACTATTTTTGGCTGGCAAACACACCAGCAATATCTCACTGTTCAATGTCGTTTGGCTCAGAAGCTGGCTTTGTGAGAAAGACTAATTTGGGGCATTTATAGGGTATTTTTTTAAAATGCAAAACCAGAACCTATTTTGAGAAATAAGGGAGAAAAAAAAGTAGAGAAATAATAGATGTGGAAATGATTTTAAAACTACAACACAATGCACACAAATGTTCTGAATATATCTACACACTTCTCTCTCTTATTTTTAATCAGTGGTATTTTTTAACTCTCTCTAAAAAAAAAGATCCATCGTGCTCAAGTTAACACCATCTACTTCTGAATGATGTATCAATTATTGATTCGGGGAAGTCAGCATCAGATTGGATCTAGTTTTCAAAAGCATTCCATAAGGCTCTTTCCTTGACAGCTAGTTAAAACTGCAAATGCAAACTGGGCTCAGACTCTGAGAACATCTTCCTATCACTGAGCCAGGAATGAGCGCTGTCCGATTCCCCTACATGGGGTTTTGATTTCCTGACTGTATATTCCTTTTGGAGAGCAAGTTTTTTATGTTGTTTTCAAACAAGGAAAATGCCAAAATATAGCATGTGACAAGTCCTCTTTGACAAATGACATATGCCGCCTGGAGGCAGCGGTGTAACACCCAGTGCAAAAACCAAAAACAGAAACTTCCCCGTGTGATATTTACAGTTACTGCCCAGAGGCTGTCAGGGAGAAAGGGGCCTCTGGGCTGCCTCCTGGACACACCTTGTTTAGGATCCTTGAGAACGGAAGTGGAACAAAATAGTCAGGGGACAAACCAGGGATGGGGGGGCTTCCCATTCAGGCTCTGGGAGCGCAGGGGACTTTGCCAACCTTCACAGGGACCACAGGACTCCCACTCAGAGAGCAGAAAGGCCACATTTCCTAAGCAAAACTTACAGCTGTGGGTAGCTCTTCCCACAGAGGATGCCTGGTACACCGGGGGAGACCCTCTATGAACCAGGAGAAAACACACACAGGCATTCAAGACCCTTGTAAAACGGCTGGAATCTCCAAATCAGTAAATTCATTAATTGGAAAACATTTTTGGCATTGCTGATTCTATAGAAGAAGCTAAAATGCTTGTGGCTGTTTTTATTTATATTTTTAAAATTATGGCCAGCATTCTTTGTGTGTGTGTGTGTGTGTGTGTGTGTGTGTGTAGAGTAAAAGTCACAGGAAGTATAATTGATAAATCTTTCTAAGAAATCATTTGAATAATTTCAGCTGTTAAACTAAATTTGGCTTGAGACTGCTTCATATTTGCAGTTGCTACAGAGAGAACTGCAATTTCAGTATGTAAACAAACTGCAACCTAACTTATGAATATATTCTATCTTAAGACAGAGATTGGCTGAGACAAATTGCTGAGTTTCAGCCAATCTTGGCAGCCAGACTTCAGCCAATCACAGCTGCCAACTGATCAGATCATGACCACATAAGGCAACCACCCCTCATCACATTATGTCTAAATAAATAAGACAAACCCCAAGCTGTAACAATCAAGATGTTTCTCTAGGGCATTTCCTTTTCCTGTTTGTAAATACTGCCTGCCCCCGTTGCTGTGTGGAGCTCTCTGAACCTCTCTTGCCTCTGAATGCTGCCATATGCAAGAATCATTCTGCTAAATTTTATTTGTCTAAAGTTTTTCTTTTAACATAGTCAAGTGAACCTGAAACCAAACAACACTGAACCTAGAGTCAAAAGATCTGGGGACTGTTTAATGTAATTCTTGCTCAGCCTCTCTGAACAACAAGTCAGGGATACTAAGAGCTAGAGTGTTGTATGTAAGGGATGTTAATCATAGTGATGCTAAGTAGAGCCCGTGTGTCCCCTAGATGCTCAATTCAGGCAGAAAAGGCAGGTATAACAAGAAAAGCTGCCAGAAGTTATTAATAGAACTAAAATAGTAGGTCCACAAGGAATCCATTCTTTTCTTTTTTAGATCAGGATTGCAGGGACAGGGCCGAAGTGGTAGGGACTTAAGGATTACATGTTGTTTCAGTTACAAAGTGCATGGACACATAGTATCTCATTTGATCTTTGGTTAGAAAATAAACAGCTTCTCTACCAGAAGAATACGGAAGTTTGGAGCACGTGCTGAAGAAGTTGAGCAATTGCTAACTCTGGAAATGATTAATTAAAAGTTATAAAATACTCTAAGACTATGTAAGGGTATTCCACGGAGAAATGCCTTGGTCTGAGAATCAGAAGACCAAAGTTCTAGTTCTAGCTCTGCATTCAATGTGTGTCCTTAGGAGAATCACCCGGCTTCTCTGGGCTTGAGTCTCCCATTTGCCAAATGAAGGGGAATGTGTGTGTTTGTAGGGGTGGGAGGATATTCTAGAAATGCTGAGGAGGAGATAATTTGAAAATCTTCCTCTAAAAAGGCTTCCATACCGAGCAAGCCATATGATGAAAAGACAAACAAACAAAAAAAGAATAGAAATGCTTCCAAACTGGTAGGAGAAAGAAAGGCAGAACACAATGAGGAAAATGAATTCTGTTCTCTAAGCCCCCTTTCAGCTCTGATGGTCTATAATTTTAAATTTGGCCTGTGGAAGGGACTCTGTGAGTCACTCCAAAAATTTTGCTCATTGCAAATGGTTAAAGGTTGTGCTAGGATTCTGGAGGGGCTGTCTGACCATTGCCAGAATATGTGGAGGGACAGCCTGAATGAGTATCCCTTGTGGCTGGGGAGTCTCTGAAAAGAACATCATGTTTGGAAGCTGCTTGATGATCTCCTCTCAGGGCAGGTGTTAACTAAAGTCAGCTGCTCCGGCTGCAGCTTCAGGTGGACAATAGGCACACTCAAGATTCATGACAACAGCAACTACTGCAAGCTAACAAATGGAGAAGCCGGGATTTGACCCCAGGTCTGTCTGACCCAGCATGTGTGCCATTAATCATATGCCATATTATTCTACTAGTCAGCAAAAGATTTTGTAAGAAGCCTCCATTTGTTTGAAAGACCATTCTGCGTCCCAGGAGAGAGAGAAACCATTGCCTTTAGTGGTACCTGAGCTCCCTATGATGGCCAGCATCTGCCCGCTTCTCACTCTGAAGTTCAGGTTTTGGATGCCCAGCTCACAGGAATCTTGGCTGTGGCGAGATGTCCAGAGCATCTTGAACTGAACCAGCCTCTCAAACCAAGACAGCTGGGAGGACATTTTCACCTGTGGGGAGGCATTGGAAGGTTCCTTAGGGAGCTGAATGGCTCAGAGAGCTTCAGCAACTTCTGTTCAGCTCCTCTGTGCCGTGGATGGGCCCCTCTCCCCAGAGGACATCCCCCTGCTGAATCACAACAGGCCTGAGGTGCCCCCATCCGGATTCTACCAAACACAGAGGCTGGCCCCCACCCTATGCTGGCAACCTGAGGTGCTGTTTCCAAGTCTGAAAAGAAGGGGAATAGAAAGCACGGACAATAGCAGAACAGAAATAAAAATACAACATGAAGCAAAATGTCTTCACTTAATAATAATTTATCAAGTGTTTACTATGTGCAAGACACGGTATTAATTACCTTACATCTGCTATCTCATTCAGTCCTCATTGTAAACCTATAACATAGGTACTATTAGAATCCTTGTTTTACAGATGAGGCTCAGAGAAGTTAAGTAACTCTCTCAAGGTCACACAGCTAGTAAGTGGCAGAGCAGAGGAAGGTTATGGTGTGGTTCATTGGCTTGTCCTAACTCACACCCACAGGAAGCAGACTCAGGCCTCTGAGGTTCACCATCTCAGGCCCCACCACGTTCCATCTGAGAAAGGTGTGGTCTTCCCCTGAGGAGGTGTGGGAATAGGTCCTTGATCAGGGGATTCCTGAGAGCCTCCGAAAGGCCAGTGTTTGTCCTTGCACTCTGGATATTTTATTAGCTCCAGGGAGAGTACATTTTATTTTTGAAAAAGGTATAAAAATTGATGAAATCTGAATAAAGCCTGCAGTTTAGTTAACAGCATTGTACATTGTTAATTTCTTAGTTTTGCTAGTTATAATGCGGGTTTGCAAGAAGTTAACATTAGGGAAAGTTGGACAAAAGTTATATGAGAATGCTGTATTATTTTTGCAACTTTTTCAAAAGTCTAAAATTATTTCCGAATGTAAAGTTAAAAAGTGATCCAGAGATTTTTTTCCCATAGAGTCACATAGTTTGCTTTATGTTTTCACAAGGATCTCATTTTCTTTTTCTGCCTCTCAGCCTCCAGCTATATGTGTCATAGATGACACAGATTGAACCCAACACATGAGGCATCGACATGGACAGGGTGGAGGCCCCGCAGGGTGGGCTCACCCTTCCCCTCGCTTGGGGACTTTTCTCGCCTTCCCTGCCCACTTCTCCCCCCTTAATCCCAGGAATGCCTCTACCTGATAGCTGAGGTCTCTGACCTCCAGGGTGTTAGGCTGGCCACTGTAGGTGAAGTACAGGCTGTTGTCATTTTCAGAGGAGAACAAGCTATCCTGGAGGCTCTGCCGGGAGAGAAGACAGGTGAAGGACTCACCTTTGGAAGCCACTGAGGACACAGGAGAAGACAGAGGGAGGGGACTGAGAGGTTAAGAGTGACTTCTTACAGCTGATGTGGCTGACATCTCGAATTGGGAAGAGAGGGGTTTGTGCAGGCGGAACCTGAGGCTTGGAGAGAATATGAGCATTAATGAGGGCCCATCTCCGCTTCCCTTCGGAGAGAGCTTTGGGACTTCTCCCAGGACAGCTCTTGCCCCACAGAACCTCAGCCTCTAGCTGGTAGAGGCTGAACGCAAGCAGCTGATGGTAAATGTGACCCAGACTCTGGACTAGACAGAGAGTTTTGTGGGCCTTGGTGCTCTAGAAAGACCTGAGCTAGGAGCTGGCAAACCCTTGGCCTTCATCATTCTCTTCCTGCGTCTGGCTTAACATCTCCCGATGCCAAACGGACATCGCATAGGCAGCACGTGAGAGGAAAACAGCTACAAGTTAATGCTCAATTCTTGTGAAGACACCATCCTGAGAAAAGTCATATCTTATTTTGATGAGGAATTTTGTGCAACAAAGCTACTGAAAATGCTGATGGGCCTGGGCACGGGGCTCACGCCTGTAATCCTAGCATTCTGGGAGGCTGAGGCGGGAGGATTCCTTGCACCCAGGAGTTTGAGGTTGCAGTGAGCTGTGATGCACCTGTATGACAGAGTGAGACTTTGTCTCCAAAGGAAAAAAAAAGAAAGAAAGAAAACTCTGTTGGGAGAGTTCAGAAGAAGTCCCTGTCATCATCATCACCACCACCATGGTCATGATGTAGTTGTTATTGTTGACGTGGTACTATATTTGAATGTACGTCAAACAAGTCAATGTTTCATGGTATCAGCTGATACTTACGAATGGTATTAACCATCTACAGATCTGAATTCCTTCTGTTTTAACAATTCAATCATTGAAATCATTGAGACCCACACAAAGGAAGAACTTGACTAGGAAGCATTCTGGTTTTTAACGCATTCAATTTTCTTTCATTTCTGTAGTGCAGGAACAAGTATATATTCATTAACAAGTTCCCATAGACTTTTCCCCCACAGCTGCCATTCTCACACTGATTGTCCCTGCAATCAATCCAGCACCCACTGGGAGCCCACAACATGCTGGAGTCTGGGATGAGACAGTGAGAAAGTCTTTGAGAAGCTTAGATTTCAGCGGATGAGACAGGTGTTTAGGACGTAGCCAAATGGGACAGGCATAGGGGCAGGCTGAGCTCAAGCATCTGACCAAGGTATCATTTCGCTGTGTACACAATGCACACTCATGCTCTGAGGCTCACCCAGAGGAGGGTGACTTATGCCTTACCTGAAAATAACACCTGGTAGTCTCCTCGTCAAAGTACCCCTGCAATGGTGGAGGTAAGAAGTCCTTGGAAAGGACATTCCAGACCCGTGGAGGTGGAGGGAAATAAATACAGGTGACAGTCTGCGGTCAGCCTACTGTGGTAGCCCCCAGAGTTCCGGGAGAGTATGAAAAACAGCAGCCCAAAGCTACTGACATTGTTTAATATTTGAATTATCACCATAAAGATCCCAAATTATACAGAAAAGAATATGGGGAAGATAAACACCTATTTAGCCCCTCAGGAGAAGGGTTATCTCTGGGGAGCAGCGAAACATATAAGGGGAAAGGGGAACACAAAGAGGGGACAGGGTGCAGGCTTCAAAATTTTTGGTAATTAGTGGTGCGTACATGGGAGTTCACTATTCTTTACATTGACTTGTCTGAAATATTTCACAACATGTTTTCAAATTGAGAGAGCAAGCCAGTGAACGCGAGTTCTCTGAACTCTCGCCCACTTCTGCCCCCAGCTGCCGCTGTCCCAAAGCAGGAGGGAGAGGTGGCGAGAGGAGGGGAGAGGGTCTGCATCCTCTGAGACGGAGGATGATGCCCCAGGGAGATCAAGGCAACTTAGGTAGCTGCTGGCCTCTGGCAGGTCCCCTGCAGCCCCTTCCTCATTCACCATCCTCACCACCACTAGACACACTGCCCAGTTCTTCCGTTTGACTCTTAAGTTATCAGAAATTCTATCAATTGCCAAGAGACTGACTGGGGCCAACATGCATCCTATTGTCATCATTGTACTTACTTTTTAAAGCAAATATCTGCAAGAGGGATATTAGTCGGTTGGCATCATAGATAAATGAGCTCAGAAATGGCTTCTGCAGGCCAAAAGGTGGCCAGGTTGGATTTAGGAGTGGAGGAGCGGCTGAGGAAGGAAGGCCAGACATTTGGAGTCTGGAGTAACATGTGGAGGTGACCTCAAGCCCAGGTGGGTTCCACTGTGCTGTGCTTTGAGAACGGGAGGGCACTAGGGCCTGGGGACAGAGGTGGCAGGACAGACAACAGGTAAGGGGAAGGATAGAGGTGCCGGCTCCCTGCTCTGAGGCTCCCGCAGGCCCCTTCCCTGCGCTAGGTAGGCAGGTGTGGGCCAGCCCGGACCCCAGCCACCATGGAGGGACTGCACACCAGCTGCACAGGCAGCTCATCTTCTAGAAGAAAATTTGTGCCTGGATTGGGGACGACCTCTGTTCCATTTTAAAATATTTTCCTTGGCTCCCAGGAAGGATTTGTTAGATTCTTCCTGAGGTTTTGACAAACTCTCTGTATTTTTCAAATACTTAAATATCTATTCGGCTGACACCTTAATCAGTATGACTGTCAGAACATCACTCGGATTTCTGACAGGTGACACCCAAAAAAGCAAAAGCAGGTTTATTTGTAGGTAACCAGCTCAGCTCCTGCTGGGCTACATTGTAATTTCTCCTCGTATTAACTTCTGATCAAATTCCTGAGTCGGAAGCAAAGGAAAGAAGGAGCTCAGAGCACAGGTTCCCCGGTCTGAGGTGAGGCGCCTGTACCTGGAGAGGGAGTGACGTGCTGAGGACCCATGGTGTGGGGCTGGGGGTGACAGCGCTTGCTCCTGGCGGAGGGAACATTCCCACACAGCTCTCTCCGTTTCCTGCGGCGCTGCTCCTCGCATGCGTGGCCCAAGGGCACTTGCCACCCCAGGTACCAAGATGCCAGAGTTCCCTGTGCAAATGGCCCCAAGCCCAACCCCAGGGCCTGCGCCCCCTCCCAGGCCGGTCCTCCTGAGTGCTCCTGGGCCAGAGGGGCAGGGGGCGTGAGGGCCCCGTGTAGTGGGATGGAGCCAGGGGTGGGCAGAGAAGGAGGGCAGGTTGCGGCTTGGGCCAGAAGTGGCTCCCTGCGCCACCGCATTCTGGCTGCCATTCCAAGAAGCCCTAGAATTTCTAAATTCACACCTGGCCCTCCAGGTTGTGAGGAAAGGATGTCAAAGTAAGAGGACAGACATGATTTTATTTGACAGCTCTTAGCTTGACTGATAACTGTTAAATATCTAGACAGGATACGTGGTCCCCATCCTAGTGTTCAAGCCCCACAGCCGTTAGGGCCAGACCATCCCTGAGCACCTGGAGCAACAGGATTGGGGAGAAGGAAACTGGGACCGGCAGGGCCTGCTCGTGCGTCTGGGTGCTGGGTTCTGGCGGTTCCTTGCCTCTGCGAGAGAGCTGTGGGGGCTGAACTGTCAGCCCTTCCAGGCACAAGTGTTCCCAAGCCCCGGGACTTTGTATCCTGTCCAGGCTGCAGGCTTGTCCCTGCAGGGCTTGGCCTCATGGGGGCGCTGGGAGAGCAGAGCCGGTCACTGGTGGTGGCTGCAGAACTGACCAGAAATCCTGGGCTCCTCAAAACTCAAGGCCAGTCCTGGTGGCCTGTGGCCCTCCCTGGCAGGTGTGGAGTCCTCAGTCTGTCTCCTCTTTCTCTCCCTCCTCCTGCCCAGGACAGGCCAGGCAGAAAGACAGGGTGGGGGGACCTGCTTCCCTCTGTCTTCCAATTTAGCTTCAAAGCCAGTCACACCCCGATATCCCCGGTGAACCGTTCTCCGGTAAAACGAGGGAGGAAATCTTGTTCCTCCCCTTTCGGCCACCTGGCCGCCGTCTATCCCCTCCAGGGCTCCCCCAGAGCCTGTGACTCCCGGCTAGACTCACATTCTGACATTCCCGTAAAAGTCGTCCATCGTCCCGTCCCTCCATCACTTCGCTGTCACCAGGTTCTTAGCCTGACAGCCCCATGGAGGAAGGAGCCACCAGCGGAGTCCCTGCCATGTGGGGGCAGGTTTCTGTGACAGAGTTTCACTTGGAAAAAGCCAAATCAGCCCAGGTCACACACAGGGATATCCAGTTCCTGTGGAAGCGTGCCTGAGGCCGGGAGTGACCGGACCCTGCTCCCCTCAGCCTTTGGCGCCAGGAGATGGAGTCCTGCCGCCGCCTTCGCTCTGCGTGTAATGCAGGCGGTGACAGAGGACAGAACGCTCCTGTGGGAAGAGAAAGGTCTGACTGCTCCCCACCCCACAGGTGCCCCTGTCACTCACCGAAGCATTCTGGAGCGTGGCCGCCTTCTGTGGCTCCCTCTCCTCAGCCATGGGGCCCACAGGTCTGTGTCCCTTTGCTCCTTTGGACCCAGCTGCTCCCTGCGGGTGCCAGTGCAGCCTCTCTGCTTCCTAGAGCCGGGACACCTCAGGCTCCCCCCTGGGGGCCTGTCCCGGCATTCCTCTGGGGCGGCCCGGCCGCCCACACACAGCCCGCATTCTGCTTCCCCTTGAAGATAAGGACTCTCTGGCTAAAGGTTCATCAGATAATGGCATCTGTGGCCAAACCCCAGTTCTGCCTCCAGGACAGCCTCCCGAGGGACTCCAGGGCCAGGAGAGGAGCAGGCAGGGTCATCTGCCGCCAGCTCCTCAGCTGAAGCCACTCCAGGGAGGGACAGGTCACCAGAAAATTCGCCTATCTTCGCTCCTGCTGGCCATGAGTGACCTCCTGTCTTTGGCGCCCAGGGGGTCCTTGGGCCTCTCAGTGAGCAGAGGCTCCGAGAACTCTCTGGAGGAGGTTCCTGCTGCTGCTTCGGAGCCTCGGCACAGCCTGGGCATCTTCCATGCCTCCTACAGTGTCAGGTAAGCCACATCCTCCCCCCGCCAGCGTGAGGCCTGGGCTCTCACCCCTCTGCTGCCTCTGCTCACTCATGGGGGGCCTGCCTGGGGGTTTCAGGCTCCCTCTTCAGTGGACCTCATGGGGAGAAGAGGAGGAAGTGCCTGGGAAATCAGGTGCAACAGTGAACGCCCCCCCTCCTGCCAGGCCAGGCCCGGCCCAGGCACAAGCGATGTGACAGCAGTGTCAACCTGCACCCCTGCCTCTTACGCTCCCCGTTGCCCACCCCTGTGTCTGTGGTTGCCCTGTGTGGATGCAGGGGCTTGGGGAATGGGGGTGCTGGGAACACGAGGGGTAGTAAAGCCTGGGGAAGGATTGCAGGGTCAACCACCTCCCGGTCAGAAAGAGAGGGGACATTCAGAGCAGCTGCAGGCCAGACCCTCTCCACAGGTGATGGACAGCCTCCGCTGCTGCCCGCCAGGCTCTGCAGAGGAGGGCACTGAGGCTGAAACACATTAGGAACCTGTCCAGAGACAAGCGGGGTGGGTGCAGATGGGATCAGAGCTGGGGGACAGGGGTCTGGCCTGTTCCAGACCACCATGCTGTCTTTGTCTTCCCGGGGTTTCCTTTAAAGCAACCGTGTCGGGCCCTGGTGGAACATCACATCGTGCCAGAAGCGGTGGAACAGGCAGATCCTCAAAGACGTCTCCTTGTACGTTGAGAGCGGGCAGATCATGTGCATTCTAGGGAGCTCAGGTAAGCTGGGAAGGAGTTCTCTAAGTTCTCAGCAAAGGCTTCGGCTTGATCTACACCGCAGTGAAGAAACAGGTTTAAGTTGTTGCAAGAAGCCTGCAAGTTTGATATCAGAATGAAATTTAATGACATGTCTGACTGTGAATGGAATCTGGGATCAATGTGAAATCTTTAGAAAGATCCTTGAAGGAGTATAAAACTCCACCTAATGTGTAAGTGAATTCGAATTTCCATGTATGGAAAGTCCGCTTGCACAGGGCCTAGCACTTAGGGGTGTTCAGTAAACAAAATTTCCCCTATCTGTGCCCTGCCTAGAGACAGGAAAAGGAATTAAATAAGCACAAAAATGCCCACTAAGCCCTCATGTTTTATTCTACTGGTCCTTTTTAAAATTATTTTTATTACTTCAAATATACTGTCAAGAATAGAAAATAATATAAAAAATGTTCATGCATTAACATCAGGCCTTATCCAATCTTAACATTATAACATATTTGCTTCAGATCTTTTCCTTTCTTAAGGAATTAAACATTACAGATCATACCGAGACCGTCAGTGTGCCCATTCCCCACATCATCCTTCTCCTCTTTCCCAGGGTAACAACATTTGAGGCTGTATTCAGTGTTGGTCTTTGTGTCCCAGCATCAGCCAGTCATTGCTGTGGAAGGGGATAGACTTTGGTGAGGCAGCTCCTCGTGACTGAGGACACTTTCCTGGGAGGGTCACAGCTGTGCATCCTCAGCAGCTGGGGAATGGGTGCATTGGCCCTGAAGAGGGGATCTGTGTGGCACACCACAGTGTCCACTACACTGGGTGACCCCGCACATTTCAAGGTTAAAAGACTCTGGCAGATTAGCTTCACAGAAGCCTCTTGATGGAACTGTTTCTCACAAATTATTCACATTTACTGCCACCCACTCTCTACTTGTATTACTCTCTTCTGTAAAGATGGGGAATGTAAGTCTGTGATAAAACATAGACAGGGGCTGGACACGGTGGCTCACACCTATAATCCCAGAATTATAGGTCTCCTGCCCTCAGGAGGCCAAGGCAGGAGAATTGCTTGAGGTCAGAAGTTTGATACCAGCCTGGGCAACATAGCAAAATCCTGTCTCTACAAATAATTCATAATGATAATAAGCCAGGCATGGTGGCATGCACCTATAGTCCTACCTACTTGTGAGGCTGAGGAGGGAGGGTTGCTTGAGCCCCAAGAGTTGGAAATTACAGTGAGCTATGATAGTGCCACTGCACTCTAACCTGGGCAACAGAGCGAGACCCTGTGTCAAAAAAAAAAAAAAAAGTGTAGGCAGGATCAGCCTCTTTAGACCCAGGGAGTTAAAACCATGGCCATTCATCTGCTATAGTAGGTGCACAACTGTATGGTGATAGCAGTTGTTAAAATTAAATAAAAAGGAATTCCATGGATATCTTAGTTCATTTGGGCTGCTAAAACAAAATACCATAAACTGGGTGGCCTATTAACAATAGAAATTTATTTCTCACAGTTCTAGAGGCTGGGAAGTCCAAGATCAAGGGACTGGCACATTCAATGTCCAGTGAGGGCCAGTTTGTTCGTAGCCTGCCATTTTCTCACCCTAACCTCAAATGACAGAAAGGGAGAGGTGTCTTTCTTAAAGCCCTTTTATTAGGACACTAATCCCAATCATGAGAGCCTCCCAAAATCTAATCACCTCCCAATACCACCTCCTAATATGCCCGAACTCCTAATATTAATACTTGGAAATAAAGATTTCAAGACATGAATTTGGGGTGGGACATAAACATTCAGACCATAACACTAACTAGAACTATTATACTTTTCTGAGATTTCCTGTCAGCCTTTATTTCCAATTTTTAAACAATTTCTAACTATACCTATGTACCATAACATTCAGAGTCATTCTAATTTTCCTCTTGCTAAATATAATATACTCCTTTAAAAAGAAAACAAGCTGAGTTATCCCTGTAACAATTTGTCACTTATTGCAGACCTTATGTAAAATTAAATAGGGTGGCATGTAGCACCCTTTTCAGAAGTGTGTCCTACTTCTAAGAACAACAGGGAATTGAATCCACAGTCTCAGAAGTGTGTCCCTCAGGCCAGTGTCAGGCTTCATGCACATCTCTGCAGGACAGTGGGAGGGGCTATTGATCTGAGGGTATGGGCTGGTTTTTGATGATATACCTAGGTACAGTTTTATGACAATGTCTACCCTTTATACTGAACATGAATCCACAGTAGAATGCAAGTTCTACAAGGGCAGGGGCTTTGTCTTTTTTGTCTTTGGTGGGGGAGTGTTTGAGACAGGATCTCACTGCGTCAGCCTCCTGCATAGCTGAGACTATAGAAGGGCACCACCACGCCTGGCTAATTTTTCTATCTTTTGTAGAGATGGGGTCTCACTCTTGTTCAGGCTGATCTCAAACTCCTGACCTCAAGCAATCCTCCTGCCTTGGCCTCCCAAAGTGCTAGGATTACAGGTGTGAGCCACTGTGTCTTTTTTTCCTGCTGTATCCTTAACACCTAGAACAGGGTCAATCACAGAGTAGGTACTTAGTAAATATTTGTTGAATAAATGAGGAAACAAATTAATTCCATGAATTACTTATAGTGTTTCATAAAATGACATGATTTCATTCGGGTCTTATCTCAAGTGGTATTGTCTATCAAATCTTTATTCCTGAGGCAAAAGATGACTTACGTGATCAAAGTCTCACTAGAGCATGATCTAAAGTAAACCTGTCTAGAACCACCCCGCACTCCAGGGCAACTTACTTGACTCACTACTTGCTATCGAGTAGGGCCAAGACTGGAATGGGTGTTTCCTTGCAGATTATTTAGCTACAAATGATTTCAGTCTTGTTAGGGAAGATAACCCCAAATATCATGGTTTTATTGCCCTTTATGACATTAACCATTTTTGTGTCTAACTTTATTATGTTATTCCAACCTTCCTTTCTCCACTGACTATATGTATAAATTTCTCATATTCTTTTTTGAATGAGCTTTGTCATCTTGCTGTTTCTCTCATTACTGAGTTAATAAATATTTGACATATGTTTAAGATAACTGAATTAGTTATCTATTTCTATGTAAAAAAAAAAAAGTATCCTAAAACTTCGTGGCTTAAAACAACAAAACCATCATTAATTATTTTTCAGAATTTCTATGGGTTAGATTTGGAAGTGACTTGGTTGGATAGTTCTGTCTTAGGGGACGAGAGGAAAATCCACTGTATTTGGCAACAATAAAGTATCCTTGAGGGGAGGAGTTTAGAGAGGGGGAGGGCATTGCATGGGATGGCCAGGGTTCTGGGCCAGAACAGGATGGAGGTTGGAAATAGATGGAAGACCACTGGTAGCTATTGTTGGGGCTCAGAAAACAGCACCCTAAAATGAAGGCCTCAGTAGCAAAAGTTTTTCTCTGACTGCCCATCACTCAGTCCCATTTTCCCGAGGCTAGCCATAGAAACTAGAATCCCTCTTCCCCAAGGCAGGTCATAGAAACTAGAACCCCTTTCCTCAAGGCCAGCCATAAAACCTAAAAATATTCTGTGTAACAACTGGCCACAAAGAAATCATCTGACCTATCTTGTCATAAGACCACCATTCCAGAGAGGGTCCTGCCCCATACCCAGAGGAAAGAATGCATGCTGAGAGAGGCTGAGAGGAATCTGGACAGACAGGCCTTGCTGGGTCTCCCCACTCAGTCCATGAGCATTAGATCATACCCTTTTTGTCTAGTCATAGTTCTCCATGGCTGTTCATACTTTGTTGACATAAAAGTGGCCAATTTCCCCTACATCTTTGCATCTTCAATCTGAAGCCTCCCATGTATACACATTAAATAAATTTGCATGCCTTTTCTCCTGTTAAAAAAAAAAAAAAAGTAGCCTTGATATCCCTGGGGAGGCCAGTTTAGATGTAGTGGTGGAGCCAGAACCCGGGCCGCAGGGTATTTGGAGCTTCTGCCAGAGTTGAGATTGGATTCCAGAAATGTAAGGCCAGGGAGGCTTTGTTAGAAGAACCACACACAGGCCTAGGATCATGCCTGGGAAATCACAGGGCACGTTTTGAAAGACAGCCTCTATAGAGTCCTATTTTGTTTCTTTATGATCGTTCCTCCTCTCTTTCCCACTCTGACCTCTAACTGAACACATGGGGCTAGTTCTGAGTTTTGTCAGTCATGGCTTAGAAAAGAAGACAACTGCTACAGGAGCTTGTTTATCTTTGTACCCCTCACAGCAACAAGTAGCTTTCAAAAAAACATTTGAACAAAAGGTCTTCTCTTTGGCTCTGTGCGAGCCATCACGGCCTCGGTAGAATTCTCTTGCTGTCTTCTCAGACAGTTCAGGACCTCTTGCCTATTTCCTCTGTTATCAATTCTAACTTCTTCCCAGCCTTAGATAGGAAGGGCCTGGGGCAGTCTGTTCTGTGTCCATCAGCTCCGGGCCTGTGTCCAGGAAGTCTGAGAGGGGCCGGCAGTTTTCTCATCCTAAAGGTATCTCCTAGCCTCTAACCATAAAAAAAAACTAACTGGGGAAACCTCATGCCCCAGTCTCCTCAGGCACCAAGCAGTTAGTTCCCCACAACTCCTCCGTGGGAATGTTCTTAGTGACAGCCGGCAAGGCCACGCCCAAGGCTCTCAGGCCTGGGGTGGGGCCTGGGGGTCTGCATTTCTAATAAGGTCTCAGGGATGCTGATGCTGCTGGTCCTCAGAACACATTTTGTTAGCCCTGCTTCAGACAATGCAACCTACATCCAGGTACACCCAGACGATCCCAGGGACCACGAAAGGAAATTCAGATGTTCTAAGACCCACAAGTTTTCAAGAGCCCTGGCTTTCTGTTTACCCTGATCCTATAGGTATTTTGTTTTTTGATCCAAAACAGTTTTAAAACCAAATATGCAGACAAAGCACCTTTAGTCTTGACCTGGATGAGCGAAACGCCTTTCATCCCTCTTACTCAGGGTACAAACCCGAGACTCATTTGTGTCATGAGACTTTGACCCATGAATCAGGGCTGGACCGCGGTGTCACGCCCCCACAGGGGGTCTCGGGAGGTTCCTCCAGGGCCTTCTCTTGTCGTCCCCCAGGCTCGGGGAAAACCACGCTGCTGGACGCCATGTCCGGGAGGCTGAGGCGCACGGGGACCTTCCTCGGAGAGGTGTATGTGAACGGCCAGGAGCTGCGCCGAGAGCAGTTCCAGGACTGCTTCTCCTACGTCCAGCAGGTGGGTGCGCCCCAGCCCCGCCCCACCAGGGGCTCGGGCGACGCTGACGCCCGCTCTCTCCCACGCAGAGCGACACCCTGCTGAGCAACCTGACGGTGCGCGAGACGCTGCACTACACCGCGCTGCTGGCCATCCGCCTGGGCTCCCCCGGCTTCTTCCAGAAGAAGGTGAGTGCAGCGAGAGTGGGTTTGCACCCCTCTTCCTCTCCCTTTCATCTCTAGAGCTTGCCCTGCCCTGTGCCATCCGAGAGGGCAGCCACCAGTCACTCGTGCCTTTTGAGCGCTTGAAATGTGACTAGTTCAGACTGTGATGTGCTCTGAGTGCAGAATACGCACCGGATTTCAGACATGGAGTCTGAAAAAACAAAATGTGAAATAGCTCATTAAGAATTTTTTAAAGTATTGAATACAGGTTGAAAAGATAATAGTTTGGCTGTAGGTAATATTATTAAAATTGATTTCATTTGTTTTACTTTTTAAAATGCGGCTACTAAAGTATTTTTGGTTCTGTATAAGGCTTGAGTTATCTTTCTGTTGAACAGGGCCATTCTGCAAGCTCCACGTTTAGACAGATATTATTTTCCCCACTAATTTTTCTCAACTTGCTTCGAGGCATCTTGAATGTGCCTCATCCACAATGGATTAAGTTAATTAAGGAAGGAATTATTAAATTGTCAACTCCTCCTAAGTTTCAGTCTTAATGTACAATGTTACACTCTTAAATGTGTCCAATTTGGAAGTAGCCACAGGTGAACCCATCGGGGCCTTACCTGGAAACATTGCCTCACTTCTGTCTGGACTGGAAAGGATCCAGGGAACAAATGACAGGGGGATGTGCCTGGGAGCTCCCTGGGAGCAGGCTTGTTTGTTGCGATGCCCTAGACAAGTGAACAACATTCTTCTTACTGAGAATCCTGGACAATTCAGGGTGTAGCTCTCACTCTAGAGTCTTGGCCCTCAACGATGACCATCGACCTCAAAGAGAGAAGCCTGACTCTGTTTCTTCCCGGAAGGTTACCTTAGAGTGCTCTGAAGGTATTGCAAGGTTCTTGCTATTTCACCATGTCATACTGTGTTCTCATATCTGGCTGGCTTCATTCTGACATCAACCCTGTAGGGAGACATTGTCTTCATCTTGCAGAATAAGATACTGCCACCCAAGGAAAATAAGATTAGACAACTAAGAATGGCAGAGCTAGGGCAGGGACCCAGGCCCTCTGGCTCCATCAGGCCTCCCTGAGCCCCCTGTGGTCTGAGAAGGGAGGCCAGAGCTCAGCCCATGCGGAGGCTCCGTGCGCACAGCCTTGTGCACATGGCTTTTGGTGGCCCAACAGTGAGTGGCAGATGAGGAGCCAGGCCACATGGCTCCTCTGCAGGCCTACTCTCTGTTTGCCTTTGTATTTTTATTATATTTCTATTCCCCAAGTAGGTGGGAGAAAACCCTATTGGTATTTGGATGGGAGATATGAAGTCATGAACAGAGTCATGAATTAGTGACTCATTTACATCACATACCCAAGGAGAAAATCTGAGAAAGCCACTGGGCCCCTCCCCAGAAAATGTATGTTTGCATAAATATTTAGAAAATTGGTGGGTACTTTGGAATGGAGTGATGGCAAATTTGCCCCCCAGTGAATGGTCTCTCTTGCTGGTACAGGCAGTTCCTAAATGTCCTGCAAATGTTGCTAGCACAGACTTTTCCCTGCTTGAGAGTCCTTGCTGAGAAAACCCAGTCCACAGGGTGCAAAATCTTGGCAATTTAATGAGAAGGAAGTGCTGGTGATAATAAAGGAGAGAGCATGGCAGATCTGTTTCTGTCCTTGGAGGAGCCTGAAAATAAAGTGTGACCAACATGAGCAGGCTGTCTCTGCCAGGCTTTTGGCTAAGCCTTGTACTTCATGGACCACCTGAGGGAGCCCAGACAGTCCTACTGTCAAACTTCACCCTGCCACTTGGACCTTGGGCAGTTATGGACCTCTCCAAGGGTCCGTTTTCTCCTCTATAATAAATGCAACAATAATTTGTCTCCACTGGGATTGATGTGAAAAATAGATTAGATTATGTGAAAGCACTGTACAAGAAGGCTGGACTTCATGGTCCCAATGGTCTCTTAAAAGACTCAGTGAATTCTGTTTCCAGTAGAGTTTGCAAAATATGGGAGAGGCTTTCTGCAGGCGCATGAAACATCTGAGACAAATTAGGTAAATGTCTTCTCTGCCCACCCCTTCTGAGCCAGAAGGGGCAAGCTTACTCCTTTCTTGATGTTGCGGAGAGATGAAGAGGAGGCTGGGAAATCTACCCTGGCTGGTAAGCACTTAAATCCGAGCTTGTCAAGCAAAGCTCAGTCTAGGATCCTTCTACTCTGATGGCAGAGGAGACCCTTCTTTATTCCAGAACATACCATGCTCATTTATTAATGCATTTTTACCTTCCAATTATTCTTTGTATCTACTTCAGCTGTGTCCTTCTTTTGGTCAAAGCTTCGTCTATGATATTGATCTCACCCCTCTCCTCTGGAACTTTGTTTCGTAAATCATCCCCTCTTTTATTCCAATCTAGTTTGTTGCTGTTGTTTTTGTTTTTTGTGTTTTTCTTGAGACAGAGTCTTGCTCTGTTGCCCGGGCTAGAGTGCCGTGGCGTCAGCCTAGCTCACAGCAACCTCGGATTCCTGGGCTGAAGCGATTCTTCTGCCTCAGCCTCCCAAGCAGCTGGGACTACAGGCATGCGCCACCATGCCTGACTAATTTTTTTCTATATATATTTTTAGTTGTCCAGATTATTTCTTTCTACTTTTTAGTAGAGACTGGGTCTCGCTCTTGTTCAGGCTGGTCTCGAACTCCTGACCTTGAGTGATCCACCCACCTCAGCCTCCCAGAGTGCTAGGATTACAGGCGTGAGCCACCACACCCGGCCTGCTGTTGTTTTTTAATGCAGTGTTTTTATCTATATTTCATTATATTTATAAAAGCAATACAACCTCATTAGGGGTGTGTGGGAACAAAACTCATTACCTTGTAAATATTCTTTCTCTTTTTTTTTTTCCTTTTTCTCAGACTTGAGCCAGTTTATAGTCTCTCTATCTGCTTTCTCCCAGGACTTTATGCAGATCTGGGTAATCAGTAAGGGAAGACTGGAAATACAGATTTTTTTAACTGATCTCTGGAGAGGAGATAAGCTGAGGAAGGAAAGAGGGAGAGGGAAAAAAAGGCCAAGCTTCTTGTTTAGAAAGTCACTAAAGAATTTTTTCTGGCTATTATTGCTGTGGGGGGAGTTGAGAATGAGAAGGAAGAAGAAGGGTTTCAGGGAACTGCAAGGTGTAAGTAGAGGGAAGAGAATTGGAGGAAAGGGAATTTTAAGTGTGGCTGTGGGTTATAAATTGGGTCCCCTTTAAAGTCTTTAAAGAAATTCAAATAAAGATTATAATTTTTTTTTTTTTTGAGACAGAGTCTCACTCTGTTGCCCGGGCTGGAGTGCCATGGCATCATGCTAGCTCACAGCAACCTCAAACTCTTGGGCTCAAGCGATCCTTCTGCCTCAGCCTCCCAAGTAGCTGGGACTACAGGCATGCGTCACCATGTCCGGCTAATTTTTTTCTGTATATTTTTAGTTGTCTGATTAATTTCTTTCTATTTTTAGTAGAGATGGGGTCTCGCTCTTGCTGAGGCTGGTCTCGAATTCCTGAGCTCAAACAATCCACCTGCCTCGGCCTCCCAGAGTGCTAGGATTACAGGCATGAGCCACCGCGCCCGGCCTATAATTATTTTCAATTACTTTTGATAGCTGGATTATATTTCTCAGATGCAAAACCACACTGAGATTGGGCCACATGGGACTCCAAGACTTATGTGGTTTACACAGGGGAAAACAAGTTTAGTTCAAATCAAATTAGATTTTTTAAACATATAAAACATTTATTATAATAAAGTTTCAAAACCCAAACACTTATATAAAATAAGCTATATCATAATTATGCCTTTGGGGGATTTTTCTGTATGGGCTGAACTGACTATGGCATCTGCAAATAGGAGTTTAATGAAGTATCCACTGTTTCCTGGTGAATTTCTCTGAAGTAAGTATAGCAGTTGCTCTAGGGACTTAAAAAAAAATTCACATTATTTATTTAAATCCGGCACATGCATTATATTATGATCTAAACCAAATATTGGATTATATTATTATAAAAGGCTTGCTTTCACCAAGGTACGGTGAGTCTGGAAGTGGCCCATGCAGTCTTGGGAGGTGTGTTGCCTCTCCCAAGCCATCCCCAGCCCATGTGTTAAAATAGCAGCCACAGCAACATCCAGCCTTCCTGGAATTTGTTTCTCCTATAGGTGGAGGCAGTCATGGCAGAGCTGAGTCTGAGCCACGTGGCAGACCGACTGATTGGTAACTACAATCTGGGGGGCATTTCCAGTGGTGAGCGGCGGCGGGTCTCCATCGCAGCCCAGCTCCTCCAGGATCCCAGTAAGTGGGACCCAGAACTGCTACTAGCTGCTGCCTAAGCATCTTCTGTGTGTCTGCAGATACTTTCAGTCCCTTTCTTCACAGTTCCCATTTGGAAAGAGTTTGTATGGAACTGAAATTATTGAGATCTTTCAAACTGGGGACCCAGTTTTTTGGGAAATGCTGTGTAGTTCATTTCCTGGTGCGGTTATGTCATGTACAAAACACCTCTTGGACTTGAAGCGTTACATTCCTGTGCTCCATTCTGGTCTTCCATGAACAGGGGGCCCTGTGCCACCCATCCTTACTTCTTACCTTAGCAGTCCCACTGTGTTTGCTGGGGAAAGCCAATGAGTTTGCTATGACTACAAGTGTTTAGGAAATGGCAGGAATTAAAACAGGCATTTGGGTGATACACTCAAAAGTATATATGTTGTGGGGAAGGGGCTATCAAAATGGGGTAGCCAGTCCCCTGTCTCCCCTTGCTTGGTTTGGTCATTTCCCCCACCACCTGGCGAAACCTCACCACTCATATTCACCTGGAAGAGGACATGTTGCATCTGGGTCCTTTCTTTGCACTGTGGGAGACCAAGACTTCCTATTCTTTCTTCAGATGGTGCTTGGTCACTAGACAGAAAATAGATGCTTTTAAGAGCCCTTGTCATTTTGGGGTAGAAATAAATTACAGTTAAATCCTCTAAAGACCCTAAATGCCTGCCATACCTCAGACCTTGTTTCGTGGGGTCAGATTTTTTTTTTTTTTTTTGCAGTGCAAAGACGCTGGTTGTATTGGAAAGTGCTACAGTCATGAAATGGGGTTGTCTTTTTAACTAGCCTCCTCTCAGCCTTTTCTTTTATTTCTTTTTTTTTTGAAACAAAGTCTTGCTCTGTTGCCCGAGCTAGAGTGTCGTGGCGTCAGCCTAGCTCACAGCAACCTCCAACTCCTGGACTTAAGCAATCCTTCTACCTCAGCCTCCCAAGTAGCTGGGATTACAGGCATGCGCCACCATGCCCGGCTAATTTTTTCTATGTATTTTTTAGTTGTCCAGATAATTTCTTTCTATTTTTAGTAGAGATGGGGTCTCGCTCTTGGTCAGCCTGGTCTCGAACTCTTGAGCTCCAGTGATCCTCCCGCCTCGGCCTCCCAGAATGCTAGGATTACAGGCGTGAGCCACCGCTCCTGGCCCTCTCAGCCTTTTCAAATCAACTTGGTGCCAGCCTGCCAGCTCTTGTTCCCTGTCAGAGTCCCCTGGGAAGAACCCAGTCTACAGTACCCTGTAGACTGTGAGGCTTGTGAGAGGCTTGATCTCATTGCTCCCTTGTCCCCTTGAGGATTAAGGCCCAAATGTGCTCTGGAGCTGGCAATTGGGCCCTCCCAGGTCAGGTCCTTTCTCCGGGGCTCAGGCTGAAAGCCACTTTATTTGCAGCTACTTTTCACTAAGCACCGTTTGGATGGGATACAACAGTTCGATAAGGGACTGCTCAAAATTCTGAGTTTTAAGCACAGAGCCCGAGCTCGGCAATGGCTCAGACGTCTGGCCCTTCTTTGCCGGCAGAAGTCATGCTGTTTGATGAGCCAACCACGGGCCTGGACTGCATGGCCACGAATCAGATAGTCGTCCTCCTGGTGGAGCTGGCTCGCAGGAACCGCATCGTGGTCCTCACCATCCACCAGCCCCGCTCTGAGCTCTTCCAGGTGAGGGACTCATCTTGGCAAGGGTGGGTATAGGGTGTGTTGAACTGGGAATTGCAGAGGCAGGGTCAAGGTTCGTACTAGAGCAATTGGAACCAGCAGCTCCTGAGAGGAGAAGGGCAAAGGGTGGAAACTCACTTCTTTCGGCACTTACCATTTCCGAATGCTTTCTGTGCACTGTCTCGTTTAATCTGCACAACGATTCTGTGAGGTGCATATTAGTATATCCACTTTACAGAGGAAAAGAGTGGAACTTAGAAATGATTCAAATTTGAGCCAATAGCATACACTTAGTAAAAAGCTAGAATTGGTATTCACAATCAAGTTGGCTTCAAAGACTGTATTTTTTTCCACTAAACCATACATACTTCCTTCCAAAAATCTCACTTTCTCCTCCCAGTATCCTTTTAGTTAGCTACTGTTTGCTTTTTATAGACAGAGATTTGAGATTTAAAATAAAAACAAAAAACAACCAACCAATCAACCAACCACCCCAGCTTGCTCAACGTCACTTACTTGGCATGGCTGGGACTCAGGCCCAGTAGTTGTTCTTTTTTTTTTTGAGACAGAATCTCACTGTGTTGCCCTGGCTAGAGTGC
>CAUYSK010022832.1:0-58928 GCA_963575035.1 Avahi laniger
CTTCACGCAAAATCTGACGCAGATTCGTTGCTCTACTCGTTCAGCCATTTAGAACGCGTGGCCACAGCGTGCACATCCTCACTCGATGGCGTCTAGCGCCCCTCTGACTGGTACGGCGAGGTCGTCATTGCTCTCACAGGCGCATCCCCGACCACCCGCCTTGGCTGCCAGGGCACATCCGTGTCGCACTGACCGTTCTCGTGACATTAACAACGGCTACTTTCGGGACAGCCCTTGCAAATACTCTTCTCATTCTGTTACGGTGTTCACCCAATTCAATACTTTTGTATGCAAATGCTTAAAAATTACCAAATACATGCTCACTGCAAAATAGTCAAAATGTACAGAATTCATAAAATGTGAATTTTTCCCCTTTCATGTTGTAGATTTCATTCCTCATAAAAAAGTATTTGGGATTCTGTTTGTAGCTTTACAAATCTTTCTGTACAAAATAATTGTGTGTTTAAAACAAAAATCCTGCCAAATTTTTGTACTTGTACCTGGAATTGTTTCTATCTTCTCTGCTAGCAGACACGGGTTCTCTGGGGTTTTCACAGCTCTTGAGGATTAGTCACATAAAGAGATTTAGAAAGTTCTAGACATGACAAAGAATATTTTGGTCTTTGTGGTTTCAGACTCCTAGAGAGGCCCTAGAAGGCGGAGGAGCTGCTGCCATCCAGCAGGAGGCTGTAGGACAGGGTTTGAGGAGCTGGGTCACCCACAAGTGTGCGGCAGAGTCCGTGGTCGTGGCGAAAGGGGCCAATGCTGGGGCAGCCTGCGAGAGGCGCCGTGGGTACCGCGTGGCCCGCCACGCTTCACCGGAGTCCGGCAGGTTTTGACTTCCCATCACGGCAAACGCACAGAAACAGGGAGGTCAGACCAGCAGGAAAACCAGCCTGACTCTTCTCATTGTCGTCCGCATAATTCGACAGAACGGAAGCCCAGGGACCATTCCAGGTACACAGAGGGTGCAGAGACACGCCCCGGCTGCGCCCAGGAGTGTGGCCGGGCCCCGGGAGCCACGGGGGCTGTGAGAGAGGACAGCGCGTGCGCGGGGCTGTGGGTCCCGGGGGCCGGGTCAGTCCCTCCATCCTCATCTTCCAAAATGGGAAGCCAACAATTAATGCCAGAAATAAATCAGGTCAACAAAGGAAATTATAAGATCATTACTCTGAAATATGAGTGAGTGCTAAAAAGAAGTCAAAATAACTGCAAATGCTGCCTCTAAGAAGAAGGACCTTAGGCTGCAGATGGTGGAGCAGGAAATTATAATTTTCATTGTGTGTTTTAGAACTACTTATCTGTGTTAACACTTTTCTAAATGTATATATTGCTTAGAAAACTATCTGTGTACATATATAATTTTTATGGAGACATATAAAGAATATGTATACCTCCCTCCCCCCCTCCCCCCTCCTCCCCACTCAGAGCTGGGAGGAAAGGCCCAGCCTCTGCCTACCCAGGGTCCAGTCTCCCACAAAGTAACTCAACATTTAAATGTTTCCAAGAATGAAAACCCCTCCTTTCTGGTGGAGCAGTGTGTTCCACTGTGTAAATTGGCCACATTTCGCTCATTCGTCCCGCAGCTGATGGCCACGGGGAGACCTCCAGCCCTGGCTGCCGTGGGTGAAGCTGCCGACACAGAGGCCTGCGGAGGGCACAGGGTTTCATTCTGGGGAGACAGAATGTTCTCAGATGAGCCTGCGGTGACGGTCGTACCGCTCTGGAAACATACGGAAGTGCACACTTAAAATGAATGGATTTTCTAGTGTGTAAATTATATGTCGATAAATCTGCTTCGAAAAAGCGAATTGAATCATTTCACTCTCTGCTTAAAGCCTGCCCACGACTCCTGTTGTCCATAGAATTTGACAGAACCCAGGCCTCGCCCCCTGGACCCCAGACCCTGCCCACCCCAGCCCTCCTGAGGCACAGGGACAACTTTCCTTCCTGGGTCCTGCCCAGGGCCTGCAGCCTGGCGGTTCCTGGCCGAGCTCTCTCCTCCTGACTTGCAGCTCTCCCTGCTCTGAAATGCAGACACGTCTGACCACCAGGTTATACCACTTCTAACTCTGCCCTGGGCCTCTCTGAATATCCGTCTTCTTAAAACCTCCTTTTTTGACGAACATTCTAAGTTATTTGCGATTTTTGTTCTTTTTTCAATTGAAATTTGTATTGCGATCATTTTGGATGTACGTGCAGCTGTCAGCAGTCTCATGTACCCTTTGCCCGATTCCCCAAGGGTAGCGTTTTGGAAAGCTACACTGCAAGACCACACCAGGACACCGCCACGGACGCAGCCGATGCCTGTGAGAAGCGTGGAACTCGTTACACGAGGACAGTCTGAGTTCCGATCTCCCCCGGCGCTCCTCCGTGTGCGTGTGTGTGTGTGTGTGTGTGTGTGTGTGTTCAGTGCTACACCACTCTGCCACACGAGCAAATCTGGGTGCCCACCCACAATCAAGACACTGAGCATTTCCAGTCCTCAGAGGTCCCTCCTGTGGTCCTCTAATAAACGCACCCACTTCCCTCCTGTCACCCCCGACTCTCCTGCCCCCTCCCGAGCCCCTGGCAGCCCCCTGACCTGTTCTCCATTTCAAAAATTCTGTAATTTCGGAAAAGTTCTATGCTAGAATTACACAGCACGTAACCTCTGAGGCCGGCTGTTTCCCTTCGGCGTGATTCTCTGCAGAGTCCTCCATGTCGTCGGGTCTATGGGAAGCTCATTTCTTGTTATGGAGTGATCATCCCTGGTGTGCATGTGACGGCCTGTTCAACCATTTGCCCTTTGAAGGACATCTGGGCTGACTCTAGTTTTTGTCTATCCTAAGTGAAGTCGCTACAACCAGTGCACAGGTTTTTGTGTGAACATAAGTTTCTGTGTCCCTGGGACTAATGCCTAGGAATGCAGAATTGTATGGTAATTGCATCTTTAGTTTTATAAGAAATTGCCAGACTGTTTTCCAGAATAAATTTAGGATTTTACGTTCCCACCAACAATGTGTAAGTGACCTGTTTCTCTGCATTCTCACCAGCATGTGGTGTTCTCACTATTTTTTAATTTTAGCCACTCTGACAGCTATGATATCCCATTGTGGCTTTAATTTGCATTTCCTTGATTTTTAAAGATGTTGAACATCATTTTATGTGCTCTGTTTTTTTGGGTTTTTTTTACCATCTGTATATTCTCTTTGGTGAAATGTCTTTTCATGTATTTTCCCCAAATTCTAATTATTAAACAGATGTTTTCATTTTTTTGGTTTTAGATTTACTATTGAGTTTTGAATGTTCTTTATATATTCTAGATACTAGTCCTTTGCCAGATATGTGGTTTGCAAATATTTTCTCTTAGTCTGTAATGCATCTTTTTGTTTTCTTAGCAGGGTCTTTCATAAGCAAAAGTTTTAAATTTGGATGAAGTTCAGTTAATCAAAATTTTACTATTATGGAGTTTGCTTTGACATCTGATCTGAAACTCTGCCCGGCCCTAGATCCTGAAGACTTTCTCTTTGAATTGCTTTTGCACCTTTGTCAAAAATAAAACAAACAGGGCATAATGATGTGGCTCCGTTTCTGGGCTCCCTGTTCGGTTCCTTTGATCTGCGACTATCCCTGCAGTGACCACTCCGTCTTGAGTCCTGCAGGCAGATAACGTCTTGACATTGAGTAGGCTGATTTCTCCCGCTTGACTCTTCTTGTTCAAAATTGTTTTAACTGTTTTAAGGACCATGCCTTTCCATATAGATTTTAGAATAAACTTGTCTTTGTCTACAACAAAACTTGCTGGGATCTAATTTACTTTTTAAATAAGATATCTATAACTCTTTCACACTCTAAATTTTTTTACTAAAAATATTGTCAAAGTATAGTTTGCTTCTATTAAACTTTTTTCCCCAAATGTCAATATACGTTCATTTATTCACTCAACCATCAAGCAGCTGCTGTGTGCTGGGAATCGTGGTTCATCTGGAATGGGAAGATAGAAATGCATGCTCACTCTCCTTGAGGGGCACAGGTTTTGGGCTGATGGATAACCCAGGAATTTATTTTAAAAACCAAAAGTTATTTTAAATGTACATTATCTATTGGGCCCTAAAATCTAACGTCAAAATTGATCTTGTTTTACCCTGGGGGCCAGGCTGCAGAGGGCTGACAGGATCTGGCTGGATGAGGTGAGGGCCGCCAGGGTGATGCCCAGAGGAGACAGGGAGTGGGGTGTGTAAGCAAGTGTCCCCCACTCTGTGCCCTCCGTCATCACGCCCTGTGCCCTTTGGAAGTAAGTGAAGAACCAAGATTGCCGTCCGTCCGTGTGCGCAGCCACTCAGTCAGAGCTTTCCGGTGCCCACGACGTGCCGCGCGCGGAGCAGGCTAGCACCGAGGTCAGGGAACCATCATGCCAGGAAGGAGCAGCTCTAGCAGCTGCTGACCAGAGCCTCGAGGAGGCTCCCAGGGGAGAAGCCGAGGAGGATCTTACAGGGGGAAGCAACCTGCAGGGACGGGGAGTGGTCAGGGCGCCCAGAGCAGAGAGCCCAGCAAGCTGCAGGGTGCAGCCGGGTCAGCTCTGGAGGCTTTCGGCCACCTTAGCGAAGGGGAGCCTTCGGAAATGCCTCGGTTCCCAGGAAATAGCCCCTCCACCCCACCTGGTGCAAACAGGTCGAGGATAGAATAAATGACGGAGACCGTTACTACCACTGACCAAGCCAGGCCCCAAGGCCTCTCCCATTGTGCAAGGGCTTTATGTAGACTTGCATTTGCAAAGACCTGAACCCCTCGGACTGCAGTGAAGAGAACAGCACAGAACTGGATGTTTCTGAGAGGAGCTTAAGGGCCAGAAAGGCCCTGAGTTCTACTCTGGGAGTGAGAGGAGTGGAGGAAGGGGCACGGGCTTGCCAGGAGCCTGGAATCCCACTGAGCAAGGAAGGCCTCCCCCACCTTGTGCCCCCCAATGCCTCCCCCTGCCTCCTCAGGGCTTACCCCCTGCTTCCCTCTGCCTCTCCTCTCCCCTCCTTTCTTGTCCAGGCTGCACTCTGCTCTTCCCTGCGCCCTTCCCTGTCTGCCTGTCTTCCTCAGTCCCTCTCTCTGCTGTGTGTGTTCTCGCCGGTGCAGAGGTGCTGTGGAACGCCACGGGGAAGTGTGCTGCCCCCGCAGAGGCATGTGGGGGACCAGCAGGGAGCTGAGTCCACACATCCAGCCCTATCCTGCACCTCCAGAGACCCCCCAAGCATACCCCCCCGTATGCACCGCCCTGAGCAAAGGAGAGCTGGCCCTGGGCCTGGGGAGACAGAGGATGGGAGGCCCAGGGCTGTGGCAGCACCTGCCAGGAGGCCACCTCTCCTGGCCGTGCTTAGGAGGAGGCATAAAGACGCAATCCATGTAGAGGCTAAACCGCAGATTCAAGACATCTTTTTTTTTTTGAGGGTGGGGGAATAGAGACAGCAAAAGAGAGATTAAGAATAAAAATTTTGTAAGAAAGCTACTTTTGTAATATATAGCCCCAAATTAGCACATTATACTTTGGGGTTCTTGATGCTTTTTCCTAAAGGCTGGCACTTACCTTTCAGTTTAATTGTCAAACCACATAATGGAAAAGCATGGAGTATTACAATCCCCTGTAACCATCATTCCAAGCTAATAATTGTTGACATTTTGCTACATTTAATTCAGATATGTTTTTCAGAAATAAGATATTAGTAATAAAGCTAACCACCCCCCAAAGATACTCAGGCCTGAAACAGAGAGGAGGCTTCAGTCGCCACGCTGCTGTTGCAGACGCCCATGCCTGTGAACGACACACGATGTTGCCGTTTTTGTAAATTCCGCCACCAGCGTATTCTTTCTGTGTTCCTCCCTTCACACTTTTATTCACTCGATACAAGCAGAATGACTTCATTCACTCTCACCCCCGGGGAACATTCTGCTCTATGAAATATGCCGCTCGTTCCCCATCCAGGCCTGGAGTGACTGCCGTTAGGAGGTTTCCAGTCTTGGGCTTGGGGAACACTACGCAGAGCACTGCCCGCCCGTGTGCTGGGTGACAGGCGGCCTGCCCTCCTGCTCTTTCAGATGTTGCCAAATGCCTCCCAAATCTCTGGCAGTTTAAGCTGGCACAGCGGTGAGGGAGACTTCGCTGTCCACACACTCCAGGCCTTCTTTGGGGCCACCCCACTGGGCATCTCAATCTGCTCTCGGCTCCCCATCACTAGAGAACCTGGGAGCGTTTCTGTGTCCTCTGTGTGCAGAGTGTGTTCACACCCCTGCCCATTTTGGCACTGGGTGCCCTGTCTTCACCCATGGACAGAATCCCCCGGGGTTCCACATAGCAGCCTGTTATCTACGAGTGCAGCAAGCATCTTCCCCCCGCTGGTGCCTGCGGTTTGTCACGTCTAACAAAAGTGTTTACATTCAATGCAATCCAATTTATCCATTTTTTCTTTCTTCATTTTCTGGCATGTTTTAAAAGAAAACAAACCCAAAACCTCCACTGCCCTGCCTGTACAACCCCAGGTGTGTAAGAGTCTGAGGCAGCTGGGGGAGGGGAGGTCAGTGTGTGGGTGACCACATGCCCCGAAGCCACTGGTCAGGTAGGATGTGTGGGGGCGCACAAACAGATACAGAATTGGCAAAAGGATATTAAACATGGCCTAGACGAACCTCTTTAGGGCCTGGCTTGTTTGAAGAAAGTAATTGTAGAAGGGCTGGAGGAACTCTTTCTGCTCCTGCAGCGTCTTTTTGCAAGCGAGGAAGGAGTCCTACCCGCTCAGGCCGGGCTGGAGTTGACCCCTGCGGTCGCCCCAGCCTCCAGGGCGCACCCAGGGCTGCAGCAGGGAGGCCAGCGCGGAGGTGCGCTCTGGCGTTTGAAAGGAGGAATGCAAAGCGATGAGCAGCCGCAGGAGGGACAGGGGAGGGGAGCCAAGTTCTTTCAAAGACTGCTGCCTTGCAGAATCACTTTAAAAAACGAAACAAAACAAAAACCTGACAATTCCACTTGCCTAGAACAGTTTCTGAGACACGCAACTGTCCGGGGAGCGCGTGCGCGCGTCTCTGTGCAGGGATGTGGGCCCGCTTGTGTGCACGTGCGGCTGGCGAGCGTCAGCACTTCCTCTCCAAACTGTCGCCTGGGAAGAACTAAGGCGGTCAGGTCGCTGATCCTGAAGCGAGTCTCCTTCAACTCCAGCCCTTAAAGCACTGAGGCCCGTCCATTCCCAAGGACTGTCCCCTTCCCGCCCTCTCCCCGCATTCCTGGACTCCCCCTGCGCGCTCCTACAGCCCGGACTGGGCGGCTGCAGGCAGGACCACCAACCCTGGCAACCCAGCGCGGAGCTGCCCAACACAGCGGGGGATCCCAGGCCAGCCGCGAAAAGAGCCCAGGGGCGAAGGACACGGGAGAGCAGGGAAAGAGGGAAGAACAGAGACCGAGGGCTGCCGAGAAACGGAGAAATTAGGGTTTTCCGGACCCTGCGCCAGAGAGAAACTTCAGGAAGCTCATCGGAGGAGGGGCATCTGTCAGAGGATGGCGAATTTTGCTGCCACTAAAGGAAACCGGGAGGGACAAGTTAGCAGTGACGACGCCGGCAGTAATCTGTAGCTAAAAACAGGAGTGGAGTGAAGAAGAGCAGGTTAACAGAACACGCGCTCCCAAGAATACAGAAACAGAGAGAGAGAAGGAGCAGCCTGGGGTGCTGGATCCAGGAGCTCGAGCAACCGAGGCCAACCCTCCCTGTCCCTGTGGCCGCGCCTCAGTCCCACAGTGCGGCCCCCTGCCCAGGGCTGCCAGGCCTCGCGGCCCGTTTGAAAACCTGGAGCAGATCCCGCCCGTCCCAGGACAGGAGCGCCGGACCCCTCCGCCTCCCTCGGAGTCTCCTGGGTGCGCGTTTTCCAGGGAAAGGTTCCAGCATCAGACGCCGGTTTGAGAACCTAGAAATACCGTTGCATCTGAAATCCAACCAAACGGGGGTACTCACAGACTGCCGAGAGCTGTAAACGAAGTTTGAAAGAGATTTACCTTTCATTTTGATTTAAATGTTGTACAGTGTATAAAGACGTATTTCTTTTCAAGCAAAGAAAAGAAAAGCAGGAAATTGCAGAGTCCGGTTTCTCATCTTCCTCCCATGTTACTCTCACCGTCTGCCCTGGCACAGGGGAGGGGTCTTGGTCATGGATACAATAGGACTGTGATTTGATACACGGACGCTACTTACATGTGCAATGTTATTTCGCCAAGGGGAACCCATGTAAAATGTGTATATTTAATCTCAATTGCCAAATAAAAAAAATCACACATCCCAAAATTGGGGCTATCTTTCCACCAAACTCTTACACAGTCCACCGGAGGCCAGAGAAATGACACAGAATGGCAAATGGTCACGAGCCGCACAGGTTTCATTGAAATGCCCTAGCACTGTTTTCTTCTTCCCTGAATCAAAACAACGTGGGAAGAGGCGGTGATGCCAGGCGCGGGGGCACCCGCCGCCACTCGGTGGCATGGGGACAGCGCCTGGGCCACCGGGTTGGGGACCGAGGCCGCAGGCTGGCTCACAGCGCCCCCTCGCCGCCCGCCGGTGCGCGCACCCCTCCGGCCGCTGCCTCCTTCACCTGCCCAGACCCAAGACCCCCCAGGGTGCAACCAAGTCTGGCCAGCGCCAGCCGGCCACGCTCCTGGGAAGACCCTGGAACCCAGGCCTGCGTGTCTGACCCTTCTCTGCACTGGGCCTCCCAGGAGAACCCAGTTCTCTGAGAGGTGCGCGTCCACATCGACTGGTTCTAAGTGCTCAGGCCACTGTAAGCACAAGAAACAAAAATACGACAACCTTAAGTCTCTCTCCCTGTCTCTCTTTCTCACACACACACACACACACACACACAGTCCTGGGCAAAGCCGGGAGGATCCACCATGAGCCCGAAGCCACTCACTGCCTGGGCTATGGCACCAATGGCCGCGCTTTCGCAGTAGCTCCTGGTCCCCTGCTCGCTTGCGCTGTCATCCCAGCTCAGATGACAACCTAAAAGCAGTAGCAGCAAAGTGCCCGACCACAGCCAGGGGACTCCATGTGCCTGAGCACCCTTCTCGCCCTTGAGCGAAACAGCCAGGGCCCGGCTCTCCAGCGGTTGTGGTGCCCGGGAGGCCACCACCCTCTCCCCGCAGCCTCCCCTCTCCGCAGGACCCGAGTGCAATCCGAGCTCACCGGGGCCACCCTGTAGGCAGCCTTGCAAGGAACACCAGGAAGAGCCTTCACACTTGCAAGGTGTTTTTCCCAATTTTTTTTAAGACGACCAAGTCAACTTTAATCTAAGAAAAGGAAAAGTGATTTTTTAAAAATCAGGGAGCTTTACAGCAAAGCCAAGTTTATGTATTCCAATAACAATGAAAAGAGCAAGTTTTAATGTCTCTGCGTAGGCATTTTAATTTGCTACAGTCACCACCAATAAAAACTGCATGTAGTGCGAGTCGACTGTGTAATAGTGCGAGGTAGACGGTTTTTATTAGCACCAGGCAGCAGCAGTATGGAAAATTTAGATTTCGGTGGAGGAGTATAATTGCTGGGGGGAAGGTACACACAGGAAGGGAAGAGGCCGTCTTCAAACTCCCGCGCTGGGCTCAGGAGAGAGGAAGGGCAGGCCATCCTGGAGATGCGCCCTGGACAAGGGACAGCCTCCAAGTGCACTTGTCTGGCTATACATTTAATTAGTGTCAAAATCGACTGTATCTAGAGCTTAAGGTTCTGCTCTGAACTGGGGATGTTTTTGTAATAAGTCGGTGTTTTCTCTTCTGCCCCAGCCAGAGGTCAGGTGGGAGGAGGGTGAGGGGGAAGAAATCCCTAAATGCTAATGACCCCACAGCAGGAAGGCTCTTTAGAAATGGAAATACTCAGGGCTAGTCTACTCGCATGAGAAAAATTAGATCCAATTTTTTTCACCTAAACTAATCTGATTGGAAGTGAACCCTAAAAGGCTGCAATCGGATCTGTCGCTGTTTGTGTTTGTTACCCAGTATGTGGGCATCTCCTTTGTGCATCTTTCTGGAGGAATTCCTCCCAGGAAAACCAAAACTGTTACAGACCTTGACGGTGGCTCGCCCCACCAGGCTACTGAGGTATTTCTTTTTCTTTTTCTCTCTTTCTCTCTCCACTTTTCTTGCTTTCAATTCTATAATTATTGATTTAAAATATCTGCCCTGAACCGAATCAGCATGTCCCATGTGGAGTCGCACCTGAAACACCCCCGCTTGGTCCTCCAGGTGACCCCGAGTGTGTGGAAGCGGCGTGCACGTGTGCAAGGGCTGGTGGTCATGGGGGTGTGCACTGAGATGACAGGGAGGGAGGGTACAGTGTGGGGGGCGGGTGTGGTTTGCCGGGGATCTGGGAGGGAGAGGGGTACTGGGCCTGGGAGCACTTACCAGGAGCGACAAGCCTGGGGCCAGGGAGTTGTCAAGCACAACCGGCACTTTCCAACTGGTTCCCTCTCTCCTGGAGAAAGACAAGCACGGCCTGACTGGCCTGCATGTGTCTCCTGCTGCCCGGACGGGCTGGCAGCTTAGCCCGCTCTTCTGGCCCAGCCGAGAGGCAGCACGATGCCACATCCTGAACTCACAGGCCGCCCTGGGGGCTGCAGCGCCCACCGGGTTGGAGGTGCCAGCTGCAGGCCTGAGCTGCGGCCCAGCTCCCAGCCCCTGGCGCCCACCCACCTCCACTGCACCCACTGGAGATGGCTTCCGAGGAAGAGGCACCTGTTGGGTGTGTGCCCCCACTGGGGCCAGCACACACCTGAGGCCTTCCGAACCCCCTGAGTGCCCCCCCATAGGTGACCCTTCAAGCTGAGTAACCAGATATTCTCCTCTCTTCTGCTGTCCCCGGGTGGGGGAAGGGTGGAGGAGCATGCCAGGCTGGAGTCTCAGGGACTGTGGCTAACCACCCTGTCTCTGAGCCCCTGAGGCACCTCTGGAGCCACACGTTACCTGAGCTACCTGTGATGCCCACTGTGCCAGTGCCATCAGCCGGCTGCCCTCTCCTCCCTCTTCCAGAGGTGGCGAAGAGGCTTCACATCCTGCCAGACGCGGTTTCTCCGGTGACAGTCATCTCCCCGAGTGTCCTGGCAACACAAATCCGAAAGAGGAGTCAACTTATTAAAACAAAATAAAATAAAACTCTCTTGGGGGATGGCATCTAACGAGTGAAGCACTGCGGTGTGTGCTACACGTTCCCAACGAGGAAAGTCCTGTCGTTAAGGGACCCGGGGTCTCCGTTGCTCACCTCAGGGCCCTCCTGGCACTTCGAAACCAAGGCGCCCCCGGATCCGGGTCCATGCTCGGCGGAGCCGTGCGAGGGGCAGGCCACCAGAATGCGAGGGCGCGGGGAGCCTCCAGCCACGAGGCAGATCGAGGAAGGTGGGAGTGGGAGCCCCGAACAGCACCCCAAGGAGGACCCAGGCCGTGGGTGCCACCATCCTGCCTCCTCCCCGTTTCCCTGCGACTCCGGACTGGACACCGGAGTCCAGCACTCAGTCATCTAGGCTGGCCTGCCTCCTTGGGGTGGAGAAGGGACACGGGCCGTGCGTCCCCCGAGAGGACCCGGCCTGGCCCCACTGCGGGCGGCCTCTGCAAGTCCGAGCGAGCCGAGCTGGGGGGCGGGGCAGTGGGGGAGAGGGAGAGAGAGGAGGAACGAAGAAGGTGGCTGGGACGAGGTGGGGGAGCCGGCTGGAGCGGGGTAGGGGGACGTGGCTGGAGTAGGCGCGATTGGGGGGGTGCCCGCCGGGCACGCAGCTCGGCCTGGCTAGGCTGCAGGGCCGCGGGCTGGGGCCGGAGCTGCGAGAGAGGCGGCTGCGCCACAAAAGCCTTCGCGTCCCTCCCTCGCGCCCGCCTCCCTCTCCTCCGCCCTCCCCTCTCCTCCCCTCGCGGCTCCCCGCCCCTCCCCCGGCCGCCGCCGGGCGGCTGGAGCGGGCGGAGCAGGGGAGGGGCGGGCACCCGAATATGCAGATGAGCGCGTGACGGACAGCTCGGCGTTCCAATGTCCCTCGGAAACTCGAGCGCTCCTTCCTCAACTCCTCACTCCCGTCTCCAGACTCCCCCAAACCCCGACCGCCGGCCTGGCGCGCGGCTGCGCCCACCGGCTCCGCGCTGCCGCCGCCGCCGCCACCGCCGCCCCGCCGTTCCCCCGGCCCGCGGGCCGCCCAGGCTAGTGCCCGGGCCGGCCTGCGTCGGCCCTCGGCGCGGGTGCCCGCCGCCGCGCCGCGCCCCGGCCGGGCGTGGATGGAGGGCGCCGCGCGCCCAGCCCGCTGCTCGGCGTGACGCGGGCCCCGCGCCCCGCGCCCACCATGTCCTACCCGCAGGGCTACCTGTACCAAGCGCCCGGCTCGCTGGCGCTCTACTCGTGCCCGGCGTACGGCGCGTCGGCGCTGGCGGCGCCGCGCAGCGAGGAGCTGGCGCGCTCAGCATCGGGCTCGGCGTTCAGCCCGTACCCGGGCTCGGCGGCCTTCACGGCACAGGCGGCCACGGGCTTTGGCAGCCCGCTGCAGTACTCGGCCGACGCTGCCGCCGCCGCGGCCGGCTTCCCGTCCTACATGGTAACCGTGCGCTGTTCGGGACGCGGGACACCGGGGCGTGGGGACCCTGGTCGGGGCCCGGGCCGCGTGGGGTGGGGATTGGTGAGCGGGGACCGCAGGGAATGTGGCGCGGGCGGTGGCTCCGGAGTCGCCGGCTCTGTCTGCCGCGCCGCAGGCGGAACAAGGGGCCAGGGTGGCAGGCAGCGCGTTCAGCAGGGAAAGTCCTGGCCGGGCCCAGCGCCCCGTGGCGCTCCCCGTTGGCTTGCCGGATAATTTTCTCCAAGACCTGGGAAGTGAGACTCCGCCGCGGCTGGCGTCTGTTGTGGGTTGTCCCTGGTTCGGGCATCGCAGCCTGGTGAGGGGTCCGGATCCGGCCGAAGACTCGCCCGCCTTGGCGTGGGGTGGGAGGGACGGCGCCACTGGGGCCTCTGGGGTGGCCGCTGGGTAGTTCGCATTCACTTTCGGGGAATTGGGGCAGCGGGGTCACCGAGTTAGGGGAGAAAATGGAGCATCCGGCTGCAACTCCGGATCCTGGCCCGAGGCGCCCTGGTCTCGGGCCTTAATCTGACCGCAGACCTTGCTTTCGAAAAACGTCTGGGCAGGCGTGTGACTTGCTGAGTGCCCGAGTCCTCAGCGCATCAAGAACACCTCCTGCTCCCGCAACCCGGGGCCGGTTCTCGCGCCTCCAGTGCGCAGCTGGGCCCGGCCCGGGCCTTGGCGAATCACGTTATGGGCGATTGAGGCCATTACGGGGATTGTGGCCACTGCCGGCCCTCGGTGGAATTCCAGGGCAGCGACTGAGTAGCAGTGGCCTAAGCGAGGGCTGCAAATGTCTCGAATTTAAACGTTAAAGGGTGAATTAAAATGCTAATTACCTCGTATTTGAAGAATTCGAAACGGTGACTGGCTTCTGAGTTGCAAATTGGATTTGCAGAGCTTTAGAGCGGTGAATAGCGGAGTGGGGCTTTGGGGTGTTTTTTTAACCATATAAGGGCGGGGACGAGGGAGTTGGGGGAGGCAGTGGCACTTGAAGCACCCAGAGAAATTTAGATATCAAGAAACTACCTGTAGGCCTGTGTGCGCACACGTGTAAGTGTGTGTACATCTGTGCGCACCGCTCTGGAACATTTAGGGGAAGATAAGTCATTTTAGGAAAGTGAAATAGTTCGAAAAATCGAGAATAAAGCTACAATATTTTTTGTGATCCACAGCTGGCCCTAAATCACACTGCTTTTTTCCTTCTTTTTTGCTGCGGGAAGGGCGGCTTGAGAGCGGGAGACTCGCAGAGAGAAAGGCGGTGTTGGGCGGGTGGAGGAGTCGCGCTGGGTCGATGCCTGCCTGGTCCCCGCGCACCCCACTTACAGGCTCTTGTTGGTTCCAGGGGGCACCCTACGACGCGCACACGACCGGGATGACAGGCGCCATCAGCTACCACCCGTACGGCAGCGCGGCCTACCCGTACCAGCTCAATGACCCGGCCTACCGCAAGAACGCCACACGGGACGCCACGGCCACGCTCAAGGCCTGGCTGAACGAGCACCGCAAGAACCCCTACCCCACCAAGGGCGAGAAGATCATGCTGGCCATCATCACCAAGATGACCCTCACGCAGGTGTCCACCTGGTTTGCCAACGCGCGCCGGCGCCTCAAGAAGGAGAACAAGATGACGTGGCCGCCACGGAACAAGTGTGCAGACGAGAAGCGACCCTACCCGGAGGGCGAGGAGGAGGAGGGGGGCGAGGAGGAGGCACGGGAAGAGCCCCTCAAAAGCACCAAGAATGAAGGTGGGTTGGGAGGTTGGCTGCTGGGGCTGAGGGAGGAGGGGAGGGGAAAGCAGGGAAGGGGAGGAGAGGAGAGGAGGGCAGAGTGTCTGCCTAACCCGCCAACCTCTGTCCCTCCACCCGCCTCGTGCTCTCTCTGGGTAGAGCCTGTAGGCAAAGAGGAGAAGGTGCTGGAGCTCAGTGACTTGGACGACTTCGACCCACTGGAGGCGGAGACCCCAGAGTGCGAGCTGAAGCCACCCTTCCAGCCCCTAGATGGAGGCCTGGAGCAACTCCCTAACGGGCCTGACGGCCGGCGCAAGGAGGCCTCAGGCGCCCTCCGGATGCCCCTGGCCGCCGGTGGCGGAGCCGCTCTGGATGAGGACGTGGAGAGGGCCCGGAGCTGCCTCCGGAGCGCAGCGGGGCCCGAGCAGCAGCCAGGTGCAGAGGGTGGGCCACAGGCCTGTGAGGCCAAGCTGGGCTTTGTGGCGGCTGGGGCGACAGCGGGCCTGGAGGCCAAGCCGCGCATTTGGTCGCTGGCCCACACGGCCACCGCGGCGGCCGCCACCACAGCGCTGAGCCAGACTGAGTTTCCGTCCTGCATGCTCAAGCGCCAAGGCCCCACTGGCCCTGCGGCCGCGTCCTCCGCGCGCGCCACGTCCTCGCCTGCGGCCCCGCCCACCTCCGGTGCCCTGGACAGGCACCAGGACTCCCCTGTAACCAGCCTCAGAAACTGGGTGGACGGAGTTTTCCACGACCCCATTCTCAGGCACAGCACTTTGAACCAGGCCTGGGCCACCGCCAAGGGCGCCCTCCTGGACCCGGGACCTCTGGGACGCTCGCTGGGGGCGGGCGCCAACGTGCTGACCGCACCACTGGCGCGCACCTTTCCGCCAGCCGCGCCCCACGACGCCCCGGCTGCCGGCGCCGCCAGGGAGCTGCTCTCCATGCCCAAGGCCGGCAGCAAATCCTTCTGCGCCTGAGATTGGCCGAGCCCAGGACGGATCTGGCGCTCAGGCTGCAGGCAAGGGCCGTGCAGACTGTTTTTGTACCCAGTTTCCAAAGGAACGCAAGAGCGCAGCCACCGTAAAGCCGCCAACCCACCGGAGAGGGAGGATCAGAACTCGGTCTCCCGGGACCATGAACAAGCCCAGCCCACTGTCATCGAGGTCCTCCCTCACCGCGGGGTCAGGAGTCGTCCTGGGCCATCCCGGACCGGGACCGGAAGGAGGGGTTCTGGAGCAGAAGGGAGCCACCCTGGAGCGCGGAGTTTACATCTAAAGTTTACATGGAGAAGGCGGCTCTATTTCCGTTTCCTTTGGGTCTGAAGCGTGCCGGTGTCCCTCGTGCAGACTGCTGGCCTGTCCGCCTTCCGACTCCATCCTCAGCACCTCGTCCTCACCGACAGCACTTCCACCCAGTTTACACTCCTGCACAGTCCTGACTCCATAAAGTTACGTTTTTTAAAATGTATGTTCACGCCAATAACTGCCTGCTTCAGAGGCTAATATAGCAAAACTAATAAAACCTAGTGATGGTGTTTGCATTGCAAAACGAACACATTTCAAACCAAGGATGTGAGAATTCCGGAGAAGGCGCTGCTGATGCCCACGGGAGGGCGCGGGGTGGGGTGGGTGCTGACCGACGCCCCTCCCTAAAGTTGCTTCCTGAACCCCACACTGAGTAAAGCCGTTTTTGAAAGAAGTTACCCTAAAGTTTGAGGGTTCTGTTGGACATAATAGAAGTGGGTGTGAGATCCAACACTTTCAAACTACTACCAAACTCCAGAAGTTTGGGAAAATGAGGGTTTCTTTGACTAGGTTAGAGTAACTTTTAATCTTTCTAAGTGCCCGGGGCAGGGGCGGGGGAGCTGATTTCCGGTGCCTGCCCACCGCCCCCGCCTCCCGCCCTCCCCGGCGCGCTCTGCCCCATCTCCCAGCTCGGAAAGCGGGAGGCTGCGGAGGGAGGCGGGCTGGGCTGGGAGGGCGGGGGCGGGAAGGGCTGGAGACCGGACCCGGAGCAACTGGGGGTGGGGAGGGCGCGGACGCAGTCCCGCCGCTTCGCTTAGAGCCCAGCCTCGACTCCCAGCTCGGCCATGGAGTCCGCCCGGGCCGCTGGCTCAGGTTGGCGACAGTCGCTGGTTCCCGCCCTCCCTCCAGGCGTCCCCGACCCCGCAGGCGCGCCGGAAACCCCTGCTCTCCGCACCCGCCTCAGGAAAGTCCCAGGTGTCCCAGGGGATGTCGGAGCGACTTGGGGATGCGGCGAGGAGGCGTTGGTGGCCCTCGCCTGTGGCGGGACGGAGACCCGCAGCTGCGGTGTCGCCAACTGGTCGAGACGCAGCACCGTTTTGCGGGCGGGCGGGCGGCCTTCCAGGGACACTAAGCGGGGGCTTTCTCCCCGCCCCTGGGGCTGGGTGGGACCTAGCTAGGGTCTTGTGGGGTCCTAGGCCCGAAAGGCCACTGAAGGGCCGGACGCTCTGGAAAGCGGCCGATGGGCCTTCGGGGCCCAGCACTGGGGCGAGTTTACATGCCCGAGGGAGACGCCGCGCGGCGGAGCTGGAACGCCCGGGTCGCGCGAGGTCCCCAGAGTGACGGGACCCCCCCGGGACCCTGCTCACCGGCCCTGCACCGCCCCGACCCTGAGGGGTGGGACCCGGGCGGCCGCTGGCCCCAGGCCCGCCCTGGCCGGCGCTCGGTAATTGGATTGTATCCGCGCGCTGTCACCATATTGACTTTCGCTCCGCGGATGACATTATCCCGGTTCGGAAGCTCGCGCTGATGTGCCTGTCAAAAGCTGCGCCGGAGCCCCGGCCTGGCGAGCTAGCATCAGCCAAGATAATTTGAAGTGAAATTTTCATTTTGACAGTAAACCCCTCAATTTCTAAAGGCTCCGCGCTCCGAGAGCTCGCTGGCAGGGGGAGGCTTTGCAGAAAGCCCACGTCTTAGACTGAAAAGGGCAAAAGAACTCGAATTAGTTGTAATAGATAAAAGGGCAGAAATAGAGTCAAGGGTACCTGACAGCAGGAGCGGAAGTGGGGTCCCGGGGGACAAATGCGCGTGGCAGGGGCGCCGGGAATTTTAATGTGGCCGGGGCGGCAGCCTGAGCGGCCCCCACCTCCGCCCCACACAAAGCCAGGCGTTTGCTGGAAAAACAAGGTTTGGGAGGAAGGCGGCGCGGATAGGGAGCGTAGGGGCTGCGGAGGCAGAATTAGAAGGTTGGGCCCTGGCTGCAGGCAGGGTCTGACTTGGTCTGGGCTCTGGGACTTCTCCTCTGGGCCCAACCCAGAGCCTGGAGGGCTCCTGCTGCTGCCCCAGCTTATTGTCCTGGGGACCCGCCCCCCTATCTCCCCAAGGCCCTGCCATGGAATCCCGCATTGCAGGGGCCCCGGCCGACCCACCGTGGTGGATCTGGAAGGAACTTCAGCCTATGTGAGAGAGAGAGATCCCAGTGGGGAGGATTCAGCCACAGTCGAGGGGCTGCCACTGAACGGGACACCCCAAGCTGGAGCTGGCCACGGGGTCCACATGCCTTCCCTTGGGGGCAGTCCAGAAAGTTTGTGTGAGACACCCTTACCCAACCCTGGCGATCTTCCAGGGGTGAGGGTGGTTCCGCAGTGTGGGCGTCTGCAAAGGGGTGAGGACACAGGGGAATGAATTTCAGTGTCTGAGGTCGCTGTCCACCGCGTGGGGGCCGACAGGGACAGGGTGGGAGCCCACTTCTCTCCCAGGGAGGTTGTCGGGGAAGGACTGGAAGGCGCCGGGCCGGGCTGGGGACTGCCTCAGCCATTCAGGCGTGGCAAATTCAAACCCACCAAGGAGGGGCTGCTGAATTAACGGCGCTCTTTACATAGAGCCCAAATAAAACTGTAATCAGCGGTGCGTTACTTTTCATTAAGCGAGTCTGACAGCAGCATATTCAGACCCGACAAGGGAACAGGCGCGGGAAATATACAGCTCTCCGCGCCACCCCGGCCTAAGATAATTCCTTAAGCCCCATTAACAACTCTTAGCCGCAGGAAATGGGCTCCCAGAAAACGTCTCCAAATCTAAAAGCTTTATCGACCCCTCCAACAGCAGCTGATGATTCCATTTTTTTCTTTTTTCTTCCTTTCCTTTTTTTTTAACTTAAGGGAGAGACGTCCGCAAGGTAATAGAGTTTGACACAACACCTTCTTAACCAGAGAGAGAGGCAGGGAAGCCAGTCCTTAAATGATATTTAAAAGGCAACCAATTAAGATTTAAAGTGGCCGTCTCCTGAGATGTGCACGCGATTTATGCCACCCACTTTCCCTGGCCGCAGAGCTGATGAGGCCCCGTCTCCCTCTCCCTTCCCTGTGCCTGTCTCCGCTCAGGCTCCTCTTCCCTCCAGCCCCCCTTCTCCCCATCCCCCATTCTCTCTCTCCCTGTCTAGAATAATCTATAATCTTCTGTCTCGCTTCCTCCCTCTCCATCTGCCCCCCCATAAAGGGGAGCAGCCACAGCCTCCCACACTCTTTCTCCTCGGTGGAAGGACCTTAGGGGTGCCGTTGGGGCGGACAGACTGCCTCCTACAAGGGAAACTGGGCTCTTTCCTCCCCAGTGACATCCAGCTGGCCACAGTGGCCTCTCCCTGGTGCAGACCTTACTCACAGGCCTCCATCCTGGGGACGTGGGGTGGCAGTTGCCATCAGAGGAGAAGCTGTGAGCTGCCCTCAAACCACACCCTTCGACCTGGCACTGCCGGGGCAGGTGGGCTCCCGCGCACGTCCCCTTGCCGGTGCCGGTGCCGCTGCTTCTCTGCCGGCTTCAGCCTGGCCAGTCATTTCCCGTTCTCGCGGGCCCCTCCCTGGAGGGCATGCTAGCCAGGGCGCTGTTGCCCACTGAGCCGCCACCAAGCTGAAGGAACTTCGAAAACCCCTTACCTAGGGTCACACTGTGGGAAGGCAGCAAGGCCCAGGAGGGAAAGTGACCCCGTCCCCCCTGGCCCCGTGGAAGGGCCAGTTGGCAGGGACCCAGAACGGTGGGGGGAGGGGAGGAAGCAGGGAAAAGGGAAGGGGAGAAGGGAGGCCCGGAGGGGAAACCCAGTGGGGCTGGCCCTCCAGGATGACTGGCATCGGCATCATGTTTATGAAGAAATGGTGGTGAACGGAACGCCCTTCCCAAGGGACTCCAACTCCTGGGGCGCAGGGTGGGCTCTCTTCACCTCACTGTGCACCCGTCCACGGAGCCTGCCTCTCGCAGCTTCCTGCAGTTTCTGTCCGGGAGGGTGGCCCTCTCCACGCAAAGTTCCCAGGGGCATGGGGTTTCAAGAAGGGGGTCCCATCCCACCAAGCCCGGTGTGGAGGGACCAGCTCCCAGCCCTCTGGGGCGGCCGCTGCTCCAACGTCTGAAAACCCAGCCTGGGCTCAGGAGCAGACGCTTCGCTCCCCAAGAGCCTTAATGACTGAAACGAAACCCCCCAAAATGTAGGAAGGCACAGAAGGCCCAGAGTGAGAACTGGTAAATGAGGGGCTTCTGAGTGTCACCCAGACCCCTGCCCAAGCTGGGCGCCGAGGCGCCTTCCAAGCACTCTGGTCGTTGTGTTTCTGCTGCAGCGACTGATAGGGTCCTTCCAGGGGCCGTTCCTCCCCCTGACTCCACTGCTGTTCTGGGTCAGATACAGACTGGAAGAGTCGCCCATGTGATTCAGGGACCCCGTCACCCCACGGAGAAACGGCAATAATAGTACGGCAGAGAGAGACAGGACCTCCCAGAGGCGAGTTGTGCCGTGGCAGAAGGAGGTGCACCGAGCTTGTTTTAAATCTTTGTCAAAGTGTCCCTTACCTTCAAAGGCACGTCCTTACGTACCCCCTCAGCAAGCCAGCGAAGGGCCGGCCGATGGAGCTGCATGTACAGGGTTGGGGACACTCCATGTTCCACTGGACCTTCCTTCTCTGAGCACTGAGGGCCGGGAGCTGCCCTGCCTCAGCGGTGCTCAGCTGTGCCCAGGCCGGGCGGCAGGCTGGAGAACAAGGTCTGTGCAGAGAACACGGCCCCAGGCTGGCGGGGAGCATGAGGTCGGTGCAGGGTTCTGGAAGCATCTGCAGGAAACCTGAGCAGGCCAATACCCCACAGGCCCCTGGACTTTGTGCCTCTCACTCGTCCTCTACAAAGCGAAGGCCCCGGGCTGGGGGATCACTGGGCAGGTGCGATTTGACGGATGAAGCCAGAAGTGCTGCTGCATCCAAGGTGGGGGAGCCCAGAGCAAGGCCAGGACACTGGGAAGGACACGCTAGGTTTGACGGGGGCACCAGGTTGGCGGGGGCAGGGACGAGGAAGTTCTGTGGGTCCGGCTGGGGAAGGCCACGGGCGGGGCAAGGAGCGTCCAGGTGTCTGTTTATGGAACAGAATCTTTAGTGTGGGGAAGTGCCCTCCAGGAGCAAGGCCCAGAGACCCCAGGATGAAGGAAAGGTATCCGAGGAAGAGACAGCCTTGGAGCAGCCGCCCCAGCTGGCGTAAGCACAGGCCCAGCGCAGCCCGGGGGCGAGCCTCCCAGCCGTCCGGCCAGGCTGGAACAGGCAGGCGCAGGCTGCTGGCTCCAACCCGTGAGGGTCTCCCCGTGGGGTGGGGGGAGAGGTTGTAGGAAAACATCCAATGACCCTCCTGAAAGAAGGCAGCAAGAGCAGAGCAACAAGAAAGGATGTTTTCCTGTGATGATTCGATCTTGGTCACCTAACTGTGCGTGGCAGGGAGAAATCTCAGGTTAGCTTCCGTGCCAGGAAGCTTAGGGCGGAGCTAGAAAGTTGGCGCACACGTGGCAATAAAAGCGCAGGCACCCTCTCTGCACGTCCCTGTGCCCGCGTGGAGTGGGCGCGCTCTGCCTCCGGCCTTCCCGAGCTCAGGGTGAGCGTGTGGTCAGACAAGATCCGTCCACCTTGGGCATCCTGACCACACCTGACCACACGTGGCACCTGCCCTGAGGGCCCTGCAGGCCCCAGGGCTCTCTTAGGGTGGCCTCGGCCTGGACCACTCTCTGAAGAAGGTCTGGGGGGCTGTGGGGGGTGACTCTCCAGGGAAAACTGCCAAGGAGGCAACTGGTAGTGCGTGCACACGCACACACCAGCACGCACATACAAACACACACGCACACACACATGCACCCTCTGGCTCCCGTCTGTCCTGGAGGACAGGCTGAGGCCTCTGGCCCTTTCCTGGTCTCTGTGAACACATGACCCCGAAGGAGGAGGTTAGGATGCTCAAGTCTGGAGAACTTCAAGTTTGGGGTGACACCTGGCTTCCTGCTTGGCACCTGCATAATGAAAACTGGCCCTGCCCATGGTTAGCCGTGGGGCCCATCCCAGGCCCCTGCAGGGTGGGCTAGCGCCCTGGGGGTTGGTCCAGGGACGGCTATCCAGGACCATGGAAACAGCAGAAAGCCCCAGATCACGCAGTGAAGACAAGGCCAGGGCCGTGTGGAGGGCAAGGCTGGGCACTTGCAGCAGTCTGCAGGGAGGACAGGGACACAGCCAGGCCCATTCCAGGTGGGCAGGTGGGCCCACAGGAGCCATAGGAAGGGACCCGCCACCCAGAAGGAAAGCAGACACCTGTGCCAACCTGCCGCCTGCCACAGCCTTTCCTCCCTGACCTCAGGGTACTCACTGCCCCCTGCGGAGGCAGTTGGCTTTCATTAGGGAGCGAGAAAGGGTCCATGTGGCCTCGCAGGGTGCACGTCAGGGACCAAGCCATGTTCAGAGCCCCCTGGTCTGAACACCCACGCGCAGACCTAACGTGTTCCTGCAGTCCCTGCTCTGCTCGAGGCGCGGCGGGGAGGAGACACCTGGACGGCCACGCAGCCTCGGAGACCTTTCTGCAGGGGTGGCAAGGCACTCCCTCCGGTCGTCACCGCTATTGCCGTGATGCCCACAGGGTAAGGCAGGGCAGGGCGTTAATCGCTCCAGAGTTCACCACCTCTGCTCTTCTAAACACCGCGCTGACAGCTGCCCTGCTGCACGGCGGGGGCGGGGGAGGCCGAGCCCCACGGCTGTGCCAGGCGGGGGGAACAACCTGTTCGAGCAAGACCCACGTCCCACTGGACAGAAGTGGACCCACAGCCTTGGGGGAGCAGCCGCCAGCAGTCCGCTGGGCACTCAGGCATTCCTCGCGCCCGCATGGCAGACACCCACGGGCTTCTCCCTGCAGCCTGGGGTCCTTGCTTTTATCTCGATTTCGATCCCAAACTGCTCCTTCACCCACAGCTGTGGCTGAATAGGGGTTATCAGCGCACTTACAACTTTTCACCTGTTTCTGCTGTTCAGAAACGTGCTCCAGGGTGCAGAGCTGCAGGCTGGCGTGGCCAGGGGACTCCGGATTAGCCAGGTGTTGGGACAGCGGCTGCGGAGGATGTCTGATTCGGCAAGATCGGTGCAGCCCAGCCCCTTCCCCAACGACACAAATCACGCCGTTATTTTGTTTTAGTCTAAACGCTTCTAGAAATCAAAGATACTTTTATTTTTCTGGTTTCAAATACAAAATAATTATCCTGATATTTAATATTTTCCTCCCTCTTTAAGGTAACATCCCCCTTTTAAAACACGTTTTATACAAACTCATCCACTTTAGAAAATATAAAAGCCTGTAAAACAGGCAAACAGGTTTCCCAGCGAGCCCCGTGTGGCCGAGGGCCTTTCAAAGTGCTGTCCTGGTCTTTGACACAGACTTTGGTTTCCCAAACCTCAGCCCCAGGGCTTTCCAGACCGTGGGGTGTTTCTGCATTTCCTCTGCATCCGAACCCACAAGTCTGGGTCATCACGCACGTCCCTGCCCACCGAGACCCTCCCCCACCGGGCCTGGGTAGGCAGCAGGACCCGAGGCCCGTGGGCTTACCCTTCTTGGTGGGAGGTGCGAGACACGTGTGAATGAGGCGTGCTTAAAAATGAAAGCAACATGCACTGGAACACAGGAAGGCATCCGTACAGATGAGGGGAAAAGGTGTCACGGGCTTTTCCTGGAAGGTCATTTTAAAATTGCTTAGACGTACTTCTTCTTCGCAATGTCAACATTCCGTATTCTACTTCTGCTCACATTTACACATTTGTACGACTCATGAGTCCCCTGTTAAAAGGAAATGTCCCCGGATCAGGGCCCACCCCAGCAATTCAGAGAGAGCGCCTCGATCGCCGCGGTGGACCGGAGCTGGGGTTCTCGCCAGTGTGCCCACGGCCCCGCCACTCAGCCGCGACGGCTGCCCAGGTTTGATCCGTGAACCTGAACTTTCTCTTCACTCCTCTTGGGTTTCCACGAAAGGGGCATAACTACTGCCTTCACTCTAAAGTGACACCAACGTCAAATATTACCACCCGGGGATCTTGCTAACTAGATGGGTGCTTAGAGGGGCAGTGGGGCCTGCAGGCCTGGGGCAGGTTCTCCACTCGTCACCAGCGGTCAGGGCCCCGCAGGCCCCGTCCTGGGGGAAGGGCAGTGACAACCTCCTTCTCCAAGCAGGAGGGGCAGGACCCAGAGAACCGAGGCCTGTGTGCGGTGTTGGAGCTGTCAGGACGATATATCCCTTGTCAGAACAGTGTCTGGTCCAGACTGCAACAGGGCTGGCTCTGAGCGTTTGCTGTGCAACCCGGGGGAGAATGGCCTCAGCCTGCAGCGGGCGCGCCTGCTCTGCTCCGGGGCCGGGCTGCCCACTCGCGCCTCCCCCACCAGCCAGGGTGGGCTGTCGGTGAGAGGAGCTCAGGAGAGGTGGGGGCAGCGACGAAGGGAAGCCTTGATTTCATGAAGATGACGACTCAGCGGGCGCAGGACACCTTGCCCATCAGGACGGCGGGGCCGGCCGGCGTCCCCTGCTTGGTGGCTTTCTGCTCCTGCTCCTGCTTCAGGCTGAGGTCACCTGGGCCGTTACCCTGGTCTCTGCTCACGGCCTGCCCGAAGCACCTCCCCACCTCCTCTCGCCTCTGTGCCACTGGGAGCCCTCTGCTAAGCCCTCGTCCCCACGAGTCGCCACAGCTCAGTTTCTCTGACCAGCAAGATGCCAGTGCCAGGTGCGCTCTGGGAGAGAAGGACCTCCAGGACAGAACCTGGAAGAGGTTCCTGATCTGATCAGACTGGCAGGCATCGTGGGCCTGTTGCCTGTGGTGGACGGGCACTCGCTCCGGTTGCAAAATCGCCTCCCAGCTGTCACCTGCAGCAACCTGGGGCCTGGAACTGTTTGCACGCAGCAAGTCCGGGCAGCACTGCACGGGGCTGGGGCTGGGTGGCCCTCGGGCTCCGAGTCCCCACTCCTGCATGAGGCCTGAAGGAAGCTCTTATCTCCACTGTCCGCGGGGCTGCGATTCCTGGAAACCAGAGTGACAGGCTGAGCCTGCCGCAGGCTGAGTCACGGGGCAGCAACTGACTCACAGCCCTGCCGCCTCTGACGCAGCGCGAGGGCAGGGGGCAGACTCTGCGCCCCGGGAGCCTTCAATGCCCCCATCACTCTGCACGTTTCTTACACTCTTTCCCTGCTGCCCCCTTGCCTGAAAGGCCTGGTGTCACCGTCACCTCCTGCAACCTAGAGCCAGCCTTGGACCCCAAGGACTGGTGCCAACCATGACCTAGGAGGAGGGTCCATGCACACAGAAGGAACTGCAAGAGTTTGCCAATCTTTATGGACAGGAACATGGAACATGTGTGTCAACTGGCCCTGAGGGGACAGGCAGGGTAAAAGGCCATAGTGCCAGTTTAAGCCACGTCCGTGGATACGGTGCCCCCGTGGTGTGTGCTGCTGTCATCGTGTTGGTCTGAGCCACTGAGAGTGGCTCCGGCAGATTCTCGGTGGCTCGCTGAGACACGGACACGATGGCTGCCCACACAGGGCGCAGTTGGTGCCGGCAGAGAGGGAGCCAGCAGCCCGGGGGGGAACTGTGCAGTGGGCCCGTCTGCCAGGCAAGGCCTGCGCCCCCACTGCTGCGTCCCCAGAGCCCGGAGAAGACCCCTCCCCAAGGCCTCGAGCAGCGTGTGGGTGAGGAGAGAAGCCCGGCTGTCGCCGACTCCGCTGCAGCTGTTCTCCGAGGCCAACGTGGCCACGAGAAGCTGCACGGGGGAGTGAGACCCCAGGACGGCAGGGCCCGGGACAGGTCTTAGACGGGCAGGGGAGGTGCACAGGGTAGTAGGGCCACCCCAACAGGGCTGGGCCACAGAGATCTTGGACGGCAGCTGGTGAATCCTGACCTCCCAGACTCCAGCAGACAGCTGGGTTGGGCTGTTTTCTGTTATTTACAACAGAATGCAGGAAACTGGGTAATGTATAAGAAAACGAATTTATTCTTACAGTTCTAGCAGCAAGGAAGTCCAAGATCGAGGGCCTGCCTCTGGCGGGGGCCTTCTCACTGGTGGGGACTCTGCAGAGCCAAGGTGGCCAGGGCTGCGCATATTGGCACACCAGCTCAGGTCTCTCTTCCTCTCCTTGTAAAGCCACCAGCTCCCTCCAGAGAAGGGGGACTCCAGCTGCAGCTGATATTCCCGATGCAGTTTCTTCAGTGGAAAAAATTAACACATCCCTTGTTACCAAAACGTAGCCATTGATCCAGTGAACACGTTTGTCCCCGTACCCGCTGGTAAAGACACCATCACAGATGGCTTTCTCCTGGAAAGAACAGTAAGACAGTGAACTTCCTACCATCTCTTGGGCTACGGCCACTTGCTGACCCTCGCTCTGACTCAGGGGACTCTGACTCCCCGGACACTCCTGGGCACCTCACGCCACTGCCCAGATGCACTGAGCAGCTGGCCCTGATGGCAGAGGGGTGGGATCACCACGACCACAGGCAGGAGCCCCAGCTGGGGTGCCCTGCGGCCAACGGAGAGGGCAGGCAGTGACCTTATTTGGAGGCAGGGTCTTTAAAGAGGCAATTAAGTCAAAATAAGGTCACCAGGTGGCCTGACCCAATGTAACTGGAGTCCTTACGAGAAGATACAATGTGGACAGCACAGGAGGACGCTGTGAGCCCACAGCAGAGACGACCGCCCGCCCCTCGACGGGGCTTCGGGCTCCAGAACTGGGAGGGAACAAATTTCTCTCATTCAAGCCGCCCGGCTGTGGCGCCTGAGCTAAGGTGGGGCGTATGGCAGGGCCCTGTGGATGGCTGTCCCAGATGGCCCTCGACACAGTGTGCCAAAGCCCACACAAACACGCATGCACATGCATGCTACACACAAACACACACATACACATACATGCTACACACCACACATAAACACACATGCACATACATGCTACACACATATATTACACAGAGATGTATACATCCTACACACAAACATGCATGCACACACATGCTACACACAAACACACACATACACATACATCCTACACACACATCACCCCACACCAACACTCATGCACATGCATGCTACACACATACACATACATCCTACACACAAACACGCACACACATTCTACACACACACATATATTACACACAGATGTATACATCCTACACACAAACACACATACACATACATCCTACGCACACATCACCCCACACCAACACGCATGCACATGCATGCTACACACAAACACACACATACACATACATGCTACACACCACACACAAACACGCATGCACATACATGTCACACATATATTACACACAGATGTATGCATCCTACACACAAACATGCATGCACATGCATGCTACACACATACGCATACATCCTACACACAAACACGCACACACATTCTACACACACATATTACACACAGATGTATACATCCTACAAACATGCACATGCACATGCATTCTACACACAAACACATATACACATATGTCCTATGTGTGCACACACATACTACACACACATGTACACTACACACAGACGTATACATCCTACACACAAACACACACATACACATACATCCTACACACAGACATACATATTCCACGCAAACACACAGGCATACATCCTGCAAAGACGCATACTACACGCAAACATCCACATGCACACATGCTATACACGCTACAAACATGCACACATACATGCCTCACACTCAGACATATATGTACATACATGCCACACACTGCAAATATGCATACACACTACACACATGTATACACACAATACATGCCCCACATAAACATGCATACACATACAGTGCACACAAACATATACACACACCTCAGACAGATATAAACACATACACGCTACACACAAACATACATACTACACACACATATTACACACATACATACACACTACACACATACATACTATACACACATACTACACGCATACACACACTACACATATACATATATGCTAAACACGTACATACTACACACATGTACATACTACACACACACAGGACATATTATAGTCTGTCTGTCCATGGGCCCCTCCTCATCACGGAAGCCACAGCCTCCCAGGCTCAGGTTCCCTGGAGACTGGCCTGAGGCCTGCACAGGCCCGTCGCGGAGACCCGCCGCCAAACACACCTCTCGTGCTTTCTCTGGTCTGTTTACACGGGGATCTGTCTCTGGGTTCTCCTCGCTCTGCTCTCGGAACAAGCGTCACGGAAAAGTCCCCCCACGGCCACCCTCTGTGCACTGACCGTCAGGAAAGGAGAGACTTCAGATAACACCACAGGAGAAATTCCTAAAGAGTGTCCGGCTGGCAGGAACACGTCTTTCAGGACTGTTACTGGGGACTGACTCAACAATAACCAAACAAGCTGATGCAAATATTTCCCCCCACAGTAGTGCTTGAGGCTGGTCCTTCAGGAAAGGCACGTGTGACGTGGTCACAGGGTCAGCACGCTCCTCTTCCCAACGCTGACCATGGTCTAGGCCTTGCGGGGGCCCCGTGGAGACGCCGTGGGAGAGCGGAGACCTGGCTGAACCCCGGGGCTGCGGCCCGCCGGTGTCTCTGAGCTCTGCCGCGCTGCCCCGGAGCCTTCGGTGTGCGGTCATTTCAGAACAGAGGCTGCGGGGCGGGCTCTGGAGACAGGTCCCCGCCTGCCTGAGCCCGACCCAGCTTGGCCGCCAAGCCCAGCTCACGGACCGAAACCTCCTGGGCCCTCCCGGCCCAGAGCACACAGCTCTGCCACTGCCCACAGCCGCCATGGCGCCACTTGAAAGTCCACCGATGTGTGGAAAATAGCGCCAGCCCGTCGCGTCAAACAGCCGCCGCTCACGGGTGGGGGGAGCCACTCTCCCAGCAGCTGAGCCCCCTCTGGGCTGCGCAGAGGTGGCCGCCCCACTCTCCGGGTGACCGGCTGTGGTCGGGGCCTGCAGCCCAGGGGTGACCACACACGTGGCAGATTTGGGATTGCGCGAGAACCACTTGGGCCTCCTGCTGACCCCAGGATGGGAGCTCTGGGGGAGAGACGTGTCAGCTTTGTTGACAACGTATCCCCGAACGCCAGGGTGGGCGGGTGCGAGGCGGCACTCAGGTGAATGAATGCTCCAGGTCACTTCATCCCTCCTCAAGGACACTTTGCCGGAGAGTTTGAGCAGAGTGACACTTCTGGAGTGCCAGGAGGAGGGTGCTGCTCAGGAGCAATACTGTCACCCATGACATGCCCTGCCACGGCGTCCCACACAGGAGGCCACCGTGGGGCCCGACTGTCCCAGCTGAAGGCAGAGGGTGGGGGGCCACCTGGGTGCGCTGGGCCGATGCCTGTTACAGGAATGGGGGCGGCAACCCCATCCTGGCATGTGGGGAGCGAGGTCACCTGAGAGCACAGGGACTGAGGACACGGCACAGAGGTGAGACTGCACGTGGACCAGCTTCGAATCTCAGCCCTCGCGAAATGCTGCCGACACACACGGCCGCACGCCGCAGCAGTCGTGAAAAATGTCCGGGGCCGGAGACGGGCAGGGAGATTTTAAGGCCGACTCGGGATCCTCTGAGCCTGTCCTCACACCAGGCCCCTCTCCAGGGCCGGCGTCCCCCGGACAGTGCCTGCCTGTGACGCCGTGGCCCCCTCTGGGGCCTCGCCGCCCTCCTCCCACTGCCGTGGAGCTCCGGGTTGTGCATCCCTCTGCGACCCGCCACGGTGGATTTGCCTGTTGAAGGGCCGCACAGAGGGTGCAAGACTGTCCCTGCTGCCGAGCCTGGGTTGGCCAGATCAAGAACTGCGCTTGGCGACGTCCGCGGACATTCTTGATCCTCACGGCCCCGGGTCAGTGCTACTGGCACCCCCGGGTCAAGGGCAGGGGTGCTGCCGGCCACCCCACAGCGCCCAAAGAGCTAAGGGCCACAGCTGCGACCGCCTGGTTTAAGCAAACCTAAGAGCCGAAATGTGGAGTTCGCTGGTATTTCACATGGGAAGGGGCTCGCCATTTTGTGGAAAGAGTTTTCATTTTATGACAGGATTTGCCTTAGGAGTCCCTGGAAATGGTTCCATTTTGAAATTCTGTTGCATGCACCGCTAACGCCCTGCAAGGGCCCCGTGTCCAGGATGCAGCCGAGCAGGGGGCGCCACGCTGGACTCAGCAACGCGCCCTGTCCGCTGCTTTCCGCTACTGGAGAATCACGCCAGGCCGCAGCGGCCTAGACTGTCTTCCCAGCTTGGTCTCATGTTGCTACGTGGGGATGGCGGGTGCAGAGCAGACGGGCCTTGGCCCGGGGCCCCAGCCCAGCGCTGGTCCGGTCTCACCACCCTGCCCTTCTCAGGAGCCCTCAGCGCCGCCCCAGGAGGGCAGAGACACGAAGCCCAGAGCCGGCAGCCAGCAGAGCAGGAGGAGACAGAGGAGCCCGTGGGAGGATTTGGGAGCCTCCACGTCAGCGATTAAGCCCACACCCAGAGGGGCTGCAGACCGCCGCCCTCCCAGGCACGCGGGGAAGACCTTGCTAATAGGGTGAAGCAGAGGCCACAGGTTGTCCTGTTGTCACTGTGAGCAGGAGCTGAGCTGAAAGGGCTGCAGGGTCCCCGGGGCTTCCTGTGATTCCTGGACATAGCACAGGGGCCCCAGCCTCTCTGCGGGCACCATCCCACCAGAGCGGAGTGGGGGCTCTCAGGAGGCCAGAGGGACTCAGGGGGCCTCTTACCAAGATCGGAGAGAGCTCTTCAGGATGGGTACAGAGGCTCAACCTGGAAGGGGCTCCTTGGAAGAGGAAACCTTACAGCTCGCAGTTAAAGGTGTATGCAGCGCAGGTGTTGATCTGGGTGAAAACAGGGAGGAGGAGCAGAATGGTTTCCACCAGCGCAGGATCCTTTTTTGGCGCAGGTGCCCGGCGAGTGGACCTGGGGCTTGGCAAAGCAGGCAGACACATCCATGTCCCCGTCCCATTGGTGCTCCTGGAACCCCCTTTCAGCCCCTCTGGGACACTCTCTTCAGCCACACCGGCCCTCCTGGTCCACGGGGCAGTGGGCTATCAGGTCCAGGGGGAGTGGGCTCCAGGTCCAGGGGGAGTGGGCTGTCAGGTCCAGGGGGAGTGGGCTGTCAGGTCCAGGGGGAGTGGGCTCCAGGTCCAGGGGGGCTGGGCTCTCAGGTCCAGGGGGAGTGGGCTGTCAGGTCCAGGGGGAGTGGGCTCCAGGTCCAGGGGGAGTGGGCTCCAGGTCCAGAGGGGCTGGGCTGTCATGATGAGGCCCCTTCCTCACTCACCCACAGGGACGGCCTATCAGCTCTGTGCAGGACAGGTGCCCCAGGCCATCCAGAAGTGAAATTGTGCTCTGACCTTGGCTGCACGACCTCCCCGTTACTCATTCGTGTTGGAGAGAAACAGCATAAATTGCCTCCCTCCCCCACGCCCCGCCAGCCCCCTCCCTGCCCCTCTGCGGCTGCGAGCTGAGGGAGCCCTGACAAATGTCCAACCATAAACGCTGCCCCCAGGTCCGCGACAATGCCGGTCTGTCTTTCAGATTGCTCCTCTGGTTGTTACTGCAGACACTTCTACAGAAAATTTGGAAAACACAAAGGAGTTTATGGAAAATAAAAAGCACACGTGACGCCCTCACAGAGCATGATCTCAATGAGTTTTCTCCGGTGGTTTCTGCAGTGGCACCTTTGCAATTACTTCTTGCGTGACGGTGACGTGCCTTTGACAAGCACATTGACCCGATAGCACCTGGCAGTGGCCGGTTTTCCATGTGCTGCTGTCGAGAGTGTGTCTGGGGGTCTGGCTGAGACTGGCGCATTCGCAGTGTGGCCGTCACCGCTGGTGGCCAGGGGGCCAGGGTTGCTAAGTGCCCCAAGGGAGCCTTTTGGGGTCCCACAGGGATATCCTCGGGGCCCGGCCCCCAAGGTGCTGTGCAGGGTGTGGGCCCAGGTTGGGAGTCAGGGCCGTGGAAGGCAGCCAGTCCTTGTGGCTGACGTGCGCTGGGAGCCTGCCCCCAATAGCGCGAAAGCCCAGACTCCCGCACCTCCACCACCCACCCAGCGTCCCCACAGCAGCAGGTGCTGGCACGGGTGCGACTACCCTTCGGGTGGGCAGTTCCCACAGCTCGTGCCTGAGTTTCTCACCCAACTCCCCAGAGGGGGTGAAGCATTTCTTGCAATGATTTCTCTCTCGCGCTGACCCTTGCCTGCCTGCCCGATGGGCATCTTCACTCTCAACCCTTGCAAAAATCTCTCTGGACCCTCCCACCGACAGGGCCCTGCCCCAGCACCCGAGGTGCCACCTGGACCCAGGCAGAGCCAGGAGTGGGCTCCAGAGGAAGGACTGCGGCCAGCAGCAGCCAGGGTCAGGCCCACCCCAGGCCTCTCTCTTCCTCCCGAGGGCCCCTCCCGGGCCTGGGCATGGGCTCGGCCTTGGCCCTCGGCCCCAGCAGTGGACGCCTCCCGAAGAGGCTGCTTCTGCTGCAGCTGTCTCGGTGTGGGCTCCCCGAAAGCCGAGGCTGACTTTCGGTGTCTCCATGAACACTTCGCTTGGGGACGTGGTCCCAGAGTGGCCGGCATGGGAGGGAGGGAGGGAAGGCCCAAACCGGCTGCCCCGCGGCTTGGCCCCCTGCCCCCTAGGCTGGGGTCCCGGGGTGTGGGGAGAACAGGTGCACACTCGAGCCCCTGCCTGGGGAGGAAGGAAGCGCCGTCACCCTGCTTACAACGCTGGTGCCGGTCGCCGCTGCCGAGGGGGTCAGAGGCCCAGCCCAGAGAGGGCCCAGCAGGCGTCTAAATCCCTCCTGAGCCTCAGTTTCCCCTGTGCGAACTGAACATGATCATCTGTCCCCTGCAGGGCTGCTGATTGAGGGCGCTGTGGGCACGGCCCACTCAGAGGGGCCCCCACACGCATCCGGTCGGGGCGCGGCACCCACTGGCTCCAGTCAGCAGAACAGCGGAGGCAGGGCTGGTTTCCTTCCTCCTGGGAACCTGTCCTCGGCGGGCACAGTTCTGTCCTCCAGGTAACAAAATAAGGCAGAACTCGCGTTCTGACCCAGTCACTGACTCTCTGCTGTCCCTCCTGTCCCAGCAAGAGCACAGGGTGGTGTGGTCTGCGGCACCCCCACGGCGGACCTCCAGCGGCCGGTGCACTTCTGGGCTGTGGGACAAAACCGTGAGCACTGCCTGCTGGAAGGGGTCTGGTCGCCTGAGGGCAGTGACCCCACCCTGACCGTGGCGGGCGCTGCGGGTGGACACATTTTTATCAAAAGCCAAAATACTGCGGCAGCTTCTACTCGGCAAAGCCCAGGCAGCCCAGACTATCAGCCAGGCTCAGACCAGGGTGACCCAGGCCACCCAGGGGACCGGGATTGGCTCCCGGCAGGCCCAGGGGGTCGGCAGAAAGAATGAAACCCAACCCACTCGCAGAACAAACCCAAGGCAAGGCTGGGCTGCCCGAGGCCAGCCGCCTCCCGGGGACCCAGACCCTCCCTGTAAGTGGCCTCCTCTGAGGCCACACTGGTGGCTACAGCACTGAGGAGGGTCCAGGAGGAGCCTGGTCTGGCCTCCCCGACCCTCTTGGAGGCCCAGTTCTGCACTGGGCGTCCCCCGCCGGGCCCTCGGCTCTGGGCCTGACCCAGCGGGTCCTGTGGTCCTCCCTGGACATCGACCCCTGGACGATCTTTCAGCCCCTGGTCCTGCCTGGGAGCCCACGTCACCCCTCCCACGAGCAGGCCCCGGCAGGCCCCAACGGGCCATGGGAGGAGCCGGCATGCCCCAAGGGGTCCACTAGCCACACCCGTCAGAGCTGCTGGATGGCGGTGACACGCAAATCCTCTGAAAACCACACAGATTATGAGGAACTGCCGGCTTCTCCTTGGTGAGGACGTCACCTGGGGGCCGACCTCTGCCGTTCGCCATTCCAGTGTGAGGGCCATCGTCAGAGTCCGTCCCGGCACGACCGCGTCGGTGGTGGTGCTCCTGCCTTCCGAGGGAGCGGCCTGGCTGCCGAGTGGGAGTTTGCACGCTTCGGTTTCCTATGGGAAGACGGTCAACTTTCTCTCTGTCCACCGTTGTTCTTCCACCACCCCGGCCTGCCTGGCCTGGCCACACGGGTCCACGCCTGGCTCCCGGGGCCCAGCCGCTCCAGGTGGCTGTGCTTGGAGACCGGCCGTCGCCAGCAGGCAGTCAGGGCCGCGCTGTCCCCCGAGTCTTGCGAGGTGCTCTCTGAGTTTTCTCGGGTCGGAGGAAATCTGTGGGCCGAGCGATGTTTCCAACTCAGACTTCACTGTATAATCATAGCAGGAAACATACTTTTCTCTTTATGTTTCCCCTCTTGGTTAATGGTAAATTTTATTGCAGGAATAAATTGCACGTGTCATAATTCATGCCTCGCAGCCGGCGTGCCAGTTAAACCTGAAGTTGACGCAGTCCTAGCACAATCCCACGTAATCTGCAGGCGAAATAGCCATTTATTTGGGCTGCAATAATCGTCAGAGCCACCCAGCTACGTGGTGGCTATAAGCGCCGGGTTAGTGTAGTTCCTGCTTGCGGATGAGTTTCGGGTTCCGCGGAGGTCCGGACAGCAGGTTGCGTCATACCCCACCAGGCACGCCACACGCAGAACCCGGCAGACACCTCCCCTCGGAGTGTCCCATTGGATGGGGGGGTTTGCAGGCTGGGAGAGGACAAAGCCCCTGCCCTTCCCCACTCCAGAGAGAACCCCGAAGTCACGAATCCCCAAATCAATGGTCTTTGGAACTTCTGGCTCCACCTTCCTAGCCAGACACCCGGCCACCCTCACAGAGCAGGGGCCTGGCCCCCAGGCTCGGAGGAGAGGTCACGTGCCCAAGCCAAGCAGTCCCTAGGGGATGGTCACGGGGCGTCCTGGGAGGAAGAAGATGCCACCGGGCACTGTCAGCAGAGCACGGCACTCTCCGCCCTCAGGAAGCTCTGGGAGAGCGACACCCTCCCCCACCAGCCATGGAGGCTACAGAGTCCGCCCTTCGCAGGGGCGGAGGAGCTCGCCCTCTCGGGCCATCCCGGATTCTTGGGCCCGGGCCCCAGCCGCGCAGCCCCTAGTTGCAAGGTAGCTTTCTGCGTGGCTCCTGTGAGCACGTCCGCCGTGGCCTGCACTGGTCGCCCGTGGGCCTGCTGTGCCCCCTGCTTCATGGGGACAGGAGCAGGGACTTGCTCACCTCGAACCCCAGCCTAGCAGGGCTTGAGCAGGAGATGGGGGTCCAGTGACGTTATGCCTTCTAGAACAGTGTCTCACTCTCTAGCCGTGGCCACACGGGGGCCAAGGTGCCCCCGAGAGCAGCGGAGGAGAGTCATCCATAGTCAGTGCAGCCGGGCTGCCCAGCCAGGCCCAGGACCCTGTCTCCATGTGAGGCCAGCGAGGAGGAGGAGGAGGAGGACGGGGACTCTGGACGGTGCTCGGGTGGGCAGGTGGCTCCTGAGCCTCCCACCGGGCTGAGGGTAGAGGACAGAAGGGTGCAGGGAGCTGCCCGGTGGGCCCCACGCTCACGGCTGGTGCCACTTGACCCCACAAGCTCCCAGGTGCAGGAGGCCCGGGAGGAGGCGGGCTCCCGTGTGTGGGCAGAAGCGCAGGCACACGGGGAGGGACGGTCCCCTCAGCTGCCCATCAGCACCTTCTTCCCAAGTTTACCCTTCCTGGGCCCCCGAGCAGTGAGGCCGGTTCTTATCTCAGGAGGCTCATATCCTCCAGGTGTGTACACGTGTGTGTGAGTGTGCATGCATGTGGGTGCATGTGCATGCGTGTGCATGTGTCTGTGTGTGTACACGTGTGCATGTGCGAGCTGCTGGCGGCCCACCAGCCTTCATGCACCTGGTCAGGCCTGCGTCTCGGAGGTGACTTATTCTCAACTCAGCTGGGGCAAAGTCTGTGCCCAGTCTCTGCTCTGAGCCCTGGGGACTCGGGAGACAGGAACATATTTTGTGCCCGGAAAACCCTGCAGCCGAGGCAGCGAAGAGGCCCAAGGAGCCATTGGGCAAAGGAGGAAATTCGGAGCCAGCCAGGGCACCCTCTGGTGAGGCAGCACGGACGCCCACGGATGCCCCAGCGGGCAGCGTCACCTGAGAAGCGTGAAGCAAGGGGATCAGAAAAAGAGGCGCGGAGGAGCCTTAAATGCACGTTGTGAGTCTGAAAAGGTCACAGACGCAGGATTCAGCCTGGAACCCTCTGGAAAAGGTGCAACTCCAGAGAAAGTGGGAGTCGGGGGCGGGCAGGGTGCTAGGGTCTGCAGGGCGGTGGAACTACCCACGAGATGCCGAGACGGTGGACACGGGTCACGACACACGTGTGCAGACCGCGGAGCGTGGGTTGGCGATGACGGCTGACGCGGTGGCTGACAGGCGTCCACTCTGACGCAGGATGCTGAGGACAGGAGAATCCGGGGAGGGATTTGGAGGGCGCTGTACTTTCTGTTCAATTTCCGTGTAAACCTAAAACGCTCTAAAAATAAAGTCTGTCGAGGAAACTAGGAATAAAGTCTCATGAAAACCTTCATTTTGTTCTTCCTGCAATGAAGCTGCCTTAAATTATTTATTATTTTCACAATACTTGTTGCTCATTCTTTTAACATTATGAAGAAACACGCTCATTGCCTAAAAATGTAAAAAGCTAAGAAATTCGGGACACCCCCGGTGACTCCCGTCAGTGGGGACATCTGACCCGGGGCCTGCACGCGCCACGGAGCCACAGCGGGCCGGCACCTGCGTGCTGAGCATCAGCAGTGTGTCCCACGGCCCCACGGGGTCCCTGGCCGGGGCAGCACCAGAGCCAGGTGCAAAGGAGGGAGAGGCCAGCAGGTTCCAGCAGCCCCCGGTCGCCGCCCCCGGAGCTTCACATTCCCGTCCCCGAGTGGGAGACCCGCAGGGCTACGAGTGCGAGTGTTTGCGGGGACGTGGGACTGGGCACGGCGCGGGGCCGGGTCTCCTGTCTCAGGAGGGCGAGCAGGGCTCAGAGCCCTGGGTGTGCTGATGGCCCCTGGTGCACGCCTGAGAGGTCAGGCGCCCGCTCCAGCCGCTGACGGTGCCATCTGGAAGCCGCCGGCTCACGTCCTGCAGGGGTGGCGGCAGCCAGGAGGGCTTGAAATGCCACAGTGGCAGGGACTCAGGCATGACAGGGAGAGCTGAGGAGAGGTCACCGCTCTGACTGGTCCCGGCCTCCCAGCTGTCACTGCTGGCGTGTCGGATCCAGAAGGGACAGAGCTGCCCCGGGCAACTCAGGGCTTAGGGAACCTCACGTTACACGCTCAGTGTGGCTCCAAAAATCTTCCCTGAGAACCAGGTGTTGAAAGCTCAGGCCCCCAGATGTGGGTTCTGTGTGCCTGCGTGCATGTGTGTGCAGGCGTGTGCACGTGTGCATGAGGCCAGTAAGGAGCCGTGTGGCCAGTCCCTCTGTCAGTCTGTGAAGTCCTTGTGGCGAGCACGGGCCCCGTGTGGACGCCCAACGCAGACACCCGCGTGTGGTACTGGGGAGTTTGGTGCGGGCGCCCAGGGTCCCTCGTGGAACAAGGCCACGCGAGCGTAAGTGGTACGTGCAAGGGCTCCCACGGAACAGTGTGATCCCCCGCCTCCTCCCTCCCCACCTTGGAAGGGAAACCGAGGCACAAAGGGCCACATAAGCAGCAGGGCCAAGTCCCATGGCCCTGTGGGCTCAGCTCGGGTGACCCCGTTCGTCCCCATTTGTACGTCCATCATGAAGGGCCCCACCTCCTCCCATCACTGTTGCTGAGGTGACCTCAGGTGTCACAGTCAGGAAGGGACGCGCCCCAGACAACTCGCGGTGCTGTGTCCTGCATGCCACGTCTGCTTCTCCGCGCTGGGTGTTGCTGCCGAAAGAAGAGGCACGGGGGAGAGGGGGAGGGGAGAAGGAGGAAAGTGGGGGGCCGGCCTGTCTTTCCGCCCCTTCCTGCCTCCCAGCTCAGAGGTGCCCCCGCGGCCAGGGCGTGGCTGGGCCCAGGCTCCCCGCCCGGCGCAGGTGTGCTCCCAGCGGCTGGGGAGCAGCACATTCCTCCCCGTAAATCCCTCAGCACCAGGCCCTGCGCCAGCAAAGCCCGGGAGGGCCCGGGAGGGGCTGGAGGGGCTGGAGGGGGAGCCTGGAGGCCAGAGTCCGTGGCGCAGCCATGGCGCCCGAGGACCAGGCTCGAGATGGAAGAGACTGCGGCCCCCACGGACCCTGCGCCAAGGAGCCAGATTCCTCCCTAGAGGCACCGAGCAAGGGGCTTATTCAGAAAAAAAGAAAAGACCAAACAATAAACAAAAACAATGGGCCCACCCCAGCCCTCTGCAGTCCCCCTTCTCTCCGGGGGACCCCCAGCTTGCCGGCTGAGCAGAAACCTCTGGGAGGACCAGCAAGGGCTGGGCTCGAGGGCGCTGACGCAGAGGCCACGGCTCCAGCCCAGGACTCCCCAGGCCAGGGCAGCTCCTTGCCAGGGCTCCCGCGGAACACCCCAGCACACCCACTGCTCACGTCTCCTATCCCCTCTGGCCTGAAGTGTCAGCCTCTAGGTGGCCCCAAGCATCAAACACCTGGTTGGCCGATGACACACAAAGTACATGCACACACACACACACATGCACACACTCAGACACGCACACACACACTCACATGTGCACAGACACAGGCCACACTCGTGCACTTGCGTGTGTGCATTCACATGTACACACGCATACACGTCATACCTGCACGCATGCTCACACACACACAGGCACACTCACCACACAGTTCAGCTGGACACTAAAGGGCAACTCACTCACATATTCAAGATTTTCTGTGTCCAGGTGCCGCGGAGAGTTGGCTCTGGCCACATCTGTCAAATGGAGCGTGGCGACTCACCCCGAAAGGCCCGCATGTAAAACATGATAAAACTGCGCAGAGCCCAGCCTGGCCTCAGATCCGGCCCTTCTGCTCCCGGGCACCACCTTCTGGAGCCGGCTGGGAGCCCGTTCTCGGTCACGGCTGTTACACGTGTGGACCACATGCCTAGGTCCTGCAGACAGAGCTCACTGCAGGGTTGGGGCAGTCTGGGTGTGAGTGTGAGTGTGCGTGTTTGCACGTGTGTAAGCATGTGCAAGCATGTGTGGGAGTGTGCACCTGTGCACGCTTACCCCATGGAGACGGATCACCGAGAACTGAGGTGAGGGGCGCAGCTGTGTGGGTGTCGGGAAGGGGCGCAGGCAGAGCCTTCTCTTGGGGACCGTGCCGACCCAAAGGCCTGAGGATGGGGTGGGAACCCATCTGGGACCACAGTCCCGGAGGCAGCTGTCCGTGGGCACCGCAGCCAGACGCCGGGGCCTCCTGCTCAGGGGGCTGCTGCCTGGAAACCCCCGCCTGTCTGGGACACTGCCGGTTTGGCCGCTGTCTTCCAGACAGAGACATTCGCGGGCGCGGCTGCACCGCACAGCCCCGGCACGCGTGGACGGCAAACTCCCAGCGTGGAGGGGAAATGTGCTGAGTGGACAGTGGCCACGATCGCAGCAGAAGAGAGAACGCAAACGCGCTGGCGAAAGCACAGGGTCGTGTGACGGCAGAAGCACGTTTAGAACCGCATTTCCTCACAGGCATCCGGCCATTTCTCCACACGAGCTCCCGTCACGCGATTAACTACGGTGAAATGGATTGCGGCAGGACGCAGTCACGTTTGGTCTAGTTCTGCCACCGCGGCCCTTTGTGCTGCGGTCCCGGGAAATGGCGCCTGCCACGTGCACACGCGTGCACACGCGTGCACACACGAACGGGCGAGAGGGGCGTCGTGTCCACTGCGGGACACGGTGAGACCGAAGCACAGGTGCCCTTGCACCTCCTGCCCCACGGCCCTCGGCGGTGGGCCCTGCCCTGTGACCCTTACGCCCCCACCAATGTCCGCTGGCTTTGTCCTGAGCTCCTGCACCTCCGCCCCGGCCCAGGGTCCGAGTGGAAAGAGCGGCTCTGCCAACGCCAGCCACCACCTTGTCCAAGCTCTTTCCAGCCTGACGGAAGAAGGCCCCCACCCCGCTGCTCGGACCCTGTGCTGGGCCCAGCAGGAGTCAGCGCTGGGGGGACCAGGGCCGCCACCTTCCTTTCGGGAAAATCGGTTTGCACATTTGTGTCTTGAGAGGCAACGGCCCAAGGAGGAGTCCTTTACCCCGGCATGGGCAGGGAGGGGCCCCACTGCAGGTGCGAGGTGGGGGCCACGCAGGAGGGGGGGGGCAGGGAGGGGAACTGATAAGACGCACCGGGGGAGCAGGAGACCACAGGGACAGGGCCGAGGGGCAGCGCTGGGCGGGGGCGGGGCTCTCCTCCAGGCCGGCTCAGCCCTGCTGGACCCGGTGCTGGGCCAGCCACCAGCCTGAGCAGCTGCAGTGAGGGTGCCCCCCTCACACTGCGACGTGCCCGAGCACCCGGTTCCCCCTCGCACCCCGAGGTGCCTAAGGAGGAGGAACCCCGAACACCTGGTTCCTGCCGCCAGCAGCCAGCCGTGCAGGCCGGGGCTCTACTGGCATGGCACTGTGACCTCAACCTCCAGGGCTCCTAAATTTCCCGCAGGCTGGACAGAGGCGGTTCTTGCACCTTAACAGATCGTCAACGGTCACACTCCTCAGGGTGCTGAGGACAAGGGGGTGGGTTGGAAAAAAGATGCAGAGATAGAGACAGAGATAGAGAGAGACAGAGAGAGATAGAGAGAGACAGAGAGAGAGAGAGATAGAGAGAGAGAGGCACAGGTAGGTGGAGGCACAGGTGGGCGGAGGCACAGGTAGGCGGAGGCAGATGTACACACCCGCATGCACAAACACACGTACGTATGGGCAGTGGAAAGTGCCGGATAGATTAAGGTGTCGCGGGGTGGTTATTAATAAGCGAGGACAACGCACTGTCGTGTGGGGGGCTCGTCTCTGCTCCGTTGCTCTGCCCAAGGGACAGGACGCTGAGCAAACAAACAGCTCCGAGGGCCAGGTCTGTGCAGGAGGTTCTATTTCCAGAACATGGTCCGGGCCCAGCACACGGCCAGGACACGAAGGGTCTCCGTGTGCAGCCTTGGGTGGATGGGCGAGTGTAGTTCGTTGGCTCCAGAACGTTCCAGGGCCCTCCCTGTGGGTTCATGCGTGACCCGGCAGGACTGAGTGTCTGCCCCACAGCACCCAGGGCGGCAGCACAGAACTCACCACCACGTTCCTGCCTTCACTGCGTATTGGTGTTGTGGTGTCCAAGCACCGGCACGTGTATCTTGTGTGAGCTGCTGGTGCCAGGACACTTTGCGGGAGGGCAGGAGAAAAGCGAGGGACGGATCCAGCAGGGAAGCCACATGCGGAGCCAGCAAGCTTCCGCTCCACTCGCCGCGGGCCCTTTCTACGCAGAAGTAACTTCCAAAGCAGGGACTCTCAGAGAAAAGGAGGCAAGACCACAGCACCACCGCAGGGCCACGCGGCGCGGGCGACGGCGGCCTGCACAGAAAAAATAACACAAAGTCCTTCAAGCCGAAATGCGCGAACCAGCACATTTCCAGGCAGCCGTCGCCGCGTCGCCGGCGCGTTTGGTTCCTGGGGCTCCGGGCCTGCTCTCCCCACCTGTTCACAGCCCCCACGTCAGCGCAGAAACCAGAGTTCTCACGTTCAGAATTTCTTCCTGTTCCCCTAATCATTAGTGTTTGCACAGAAGCTTCCGTATCACCCCGGGGCTGACTCGACTGCTCTTTTACGTGCAAACAGCAAACACATTCCCTGGTTCCGGAATCCCTGAGCAGTGATCCCTGAGAAGTGATCTCAGCTTCGCGTCGGTCAGAAGTGCTTTCCCCTCCATTGCGTATCGGGGCATCGTGTTTTCTATTATTTTGATAAGTGTTTAAACTAGAATGGAATTTACAGTCCAGAAAACTTCTCTTTAAAGATGATAAATCGTGCCTTTTCTACCCTGAAAAATTATTTTCACGTTGGCAACACATGTGTAGGTATGAGTAATAAAACGTGCCTCATAAAATATCGTCAAGGTGCCTTTATAATGATATAAAACCCTGCTATAATTCCAGCCAGCAACATTAGGTCGTTTTTATTGCAGAGTTCAGGAATGAATTACGCCACACACGAGCCGCCGTTGAACAGAACGCCGTGTGTTCTAGATGATTTCAAACAGGCTAAAGTTCTAGATGGGGAGACTTTCCCACGCACCGAGCGTAGGGCATTCGATGTCTTCTTGAGTTTAAGGTTGCTACGTGGAAACCGCCCCGCACGGCCACAGCCCTCCAAGAAGCAAAACTGCGTGTGGTGCGACCGCACTGGGCTGTCCCCTCCACCGCGACGTCCGTCGCAGGGAACTGTGAGGCAATGAGCATCTGGACAGCGTGAGCTTCCCAACTCTCCCCCGCCCTTCGACTGCAATGGCGACGCTGTGTTTCTGGGACTCGGTGGTGTGAACGAACAGAGATTATTTTAGTCTTTTACGCGCAAGAGACTGCGTATTCACAAATGAATGCGGAGCCCGCGGTAAATTACAATTTCATTTATTTTTTAAACAAAGAAGCCACGTCGGCCCTTCTAATATTCTTGGTGCTGCCTGGAAAGCGAAAGCCCAGACTGAGCCAAACCCAGCGAGAAGCCTGCTCCGCCGTCGACTGCCCGGCCACCCGATCTCCTGTCCCCGCTGAACACCACGGCTGAGCCACACACATTCTCTTCTTCCTCCCTGGTGGCGATGGCGGTGGCAGTGGAGGTGGCAGTGGCGGGAGGCTGCTCCTGGGCCCGCCCCGCGTCCTCCAGGCCTGGCGCCCCTCCCTCGCGGGTCTGCAGATGGGAGACGGTCCAGGCCCAGCCTCCCAGCTCCTTTCCGGAGCAAGCGCGTGTGAGCGCTCATGCGTGCCCGGAGGCAGGCGCGGCTGGGTGTCTGGGAGCGCGGCTGACGGCGCTGACAGGCCGGCTGGGCTCGGCGCAGCTGTCTCCGTGAGGCCCTGCCCTGCCGCTCAGGAAGCTGACACTGCTCACAGCCGGGCGACCCCTCTGTCTCCTCCGGGTGACAACACTCCCCTCTCAGCTTCTTCAAAGGTCAAGCCAGATAACCCGCGCCCCCAGCGGCCTTATCTGCGCCTGAAGGGACAGAATGCAGAAGGGCCTCCAAGGCAGCCAGGCGGCCCGTGGGGACAGCCAGGGCCCCACAGGCCTTGTGTCCAGGGGACCCCTGCTGCCCCTGCCGTTCAAACGGAGCCACGCACATCATTAATTCACACTTCTCGCTGGTCCTGAGTCGGGCAGAACGACGGAGCATGCGGCCGGGGCTTTCCTGAAGGGGTCTCAGAGGCACTGGGACCACGGTCTCCCCCACAGTGGAGAGAGGTCTCCACAAGGGGCCTCCCCAGCTTCCCAAGGGCTCGCGCTTCTTGCAAGCCTCGTGCCTCGCCTGGTCCGCCCCGGAGGTGGCCTGCGTAGAACCCCTTTCCCAGCGTGGGGTGGCTGAGCAGCCGCCAGCACAGGTCCTGCCCCCCTAACACAGCACCACGGACGGGGCGGCTCGAGCAGCAGGAATCTCTTCCCCGGAGGCTGGAAGTGCGAGGCCAGGGCGTGGGCAGGGCTGGCTCCTCCCGAGGCTGTGAGGGCTCCTGAGACCACGCCGTGGACGCATCACCCTGTTTCCGCCTGTCTTGCGTGGCCTTCCTCCTGTGTGTGTCCAGACCCCCCTCTCAAAGGCACTGGTCCTGTTGGATTTGGGGGCCGCCCTAACGCCATAGGACCTGGTCTTAACTTGATAGCATCGGAAATGGCCACATTTCCAAGTAAGGTCACAGTACAGGTCACAGGTTTCAGGTGGATGGAAACTTTGGGGACACAACTCGACCCCACACAGGCCCTAAAACACCTGTCCCAAGCCCTGACAAGCCCTGACGCCGTCAGCTCAACCCGTCTTCAGATCTTGGGGCTCGGGTCTCCATGCCCCACTGGGCACCACCTCCCGCCCCCCACAGGCCTCCACGGGGTGAGGGCACAACCTCAACCCCCACAGAGAGGGCCTGGACTCAGCGTATCCCCATGTCCTGCTCCTCGGGTGGGGCCCGAAGCTGGGGCCCCGGGGTCCTGCACCTCACCCCAGGGCCATCTCGGCCCGTCTGCAGCAGGAGCCGGCACCAGAGCGGACTTCTCTGCGGCAAGCGCCATCTCTACGTGGAGTCAGTCCCTGGCGCTCAGGAGCCTCACTCCCACCAGGCACTCCCACGGCCGCACAACGCGGAGCAGCCGCCTGCGCGGCGCCTGGGCCTGAGCTGCGACGTGGGCTGACGGCTTAAGAAGACAGAAGGTTTAAACACCTGTTGGCCACGCTTCCGCGGCGGCCCCAGACAAGCCAATCACGGTGTGCCGGGTTTGGGCAGCAGAGAAAATACGGCGGCAGGACGAGGGTTCAACAAGGAAATCAAGCAAGACGTCTTGTTTCAACGTTAGAGAGAGTGAAGAAGATCATGTATTAATTAAATAAAAGACTAAGCAGGACGACCCTTTGGAACAGGAGACCTAACATTTAAGAATAAAACCGGCCTGGCGGGAGAAAGGTCGGAGAAGATCAAGTGAGGCGCTAATAGTAGCGCTTTTTCCATTTTCTTATCGATCAATATTACATTTTCTCCACGCTGGACGCAGCGGCGGAGTCACTGTTGACCTTTCCTCGCCCTTCCGTTGTGTACAAAATTGCTGCAAAATAACAAACGACTTTATAAGCCACAGAATTTTTCTGATCCAAACCCCCAGGTGAGCTAGAATCTTCCTCAAAACCCCTTTCTTTCGAAAATAGGAAGAATGGGCTTCTCTCTACTAATTAGACGCTGGAGAACACCTCACCTTCAAAAATAAATCACCCATTTAAAAAAGGATTTTGTTATCTCTGCCAGCGGCGCTAATGGGGTTGCTGTGCTGCCCCTTTCTAAGTTGACTAAGTGGTTCTGGGAAACAGGCTCGGGCGCGCACACGAGCACGGCGTCCGCGAGATCAGTGCCGTAGCGAGCAGAGGGTGACGACTCCAGGCTGCGTTTATCACAACTCGATCAGACTGATGCTTTTTCTACCTGAGAAATTATTTAGGTCGCTGTCCGGAATACTCCCTGTGAGCCAGAGAGGAGGACGCACAGGAAAGCCATCTCCGGGGATGGTGGGGGACTCCGAGGGGGGCTCGCAGGCAGGCCGGACGCCACGTCCAAGCCACGCGCCAACAAAATCCACGCGTGGTCGGCTAGCTCACTGGGAACACACGCGTGCTACCAGTTTCACTGGAAACCACACAAGGGGACCTCGACGTCCTATGATTTGAACTAGAATGGGAGGAAAACAGGTTTCAGAGTCAAACAAGTGAATCTGGATTCAAAACCTTTCAGCAGGACCTTGACGGTCTCGTTCCCAAGCTCCGGGGCCTCGTCCCGGTGAGGGCCACGCGTCCGTCCCGAAGCTTCCCGTTTCTCCGAGACGCTCGTGCTCGCCGGCGTGGAGCCCTCGCTCCTGTGGCAAGGGCTGTGTCCACACTCCGTCCCCACAAGTCTGGCAGAAATGACAATCGGGGGACTCCTGGGAACGGATTTTAACAGGGATTTTTGATTTACAATGAAATAAAAGTAATTTCCCTGATATTAAAAAAAAATATGGATTTTCTTTACATCTTTGAGTGACAATTGACCTCATCTGAAACTATAGCTGTTACAAGAGCACTGGGCTGGACTTGAGTCATTAAATCTGCATAATCCATAATTCATGGGGTCCTTGCACATTGCGAAGTACGGCACAAATGCAAGCTTTTGTTATGATTGTCGTGTCTTTTACATCAGTGTTCACTATTACTCTCACATAAGGGGCAAATTAACTCAATTCCCATATTCTGAAATCTCAGTCTTACTAACACGAAGATTGGTTTCCATTTTGGGATAATTACTATAATATTTTTAAAGAAGGCAGAGTCACTTTTTATACTGTACTTCACTTGTTTGGTTCTGCTTAACACCAGCGAGGTACCAGTAATGATCTACCTTAAATAATTTTTTAAAACTACATACGTGCAGACATCACTTGCCAAGCAAATGTGGCTCTTAATTGAAACTTATCTTCTAATTACATTTCAGAAGTCGAGATTGGGTTAAAAGAAAATTTTGGTAATTAAAATGGGAATCGCAAGGCTGTGGCTAGATCACCCCACGGCAACCACGGCGACTGTGCCGCGCATTTGTGGTTTGCATGCAGCGAGGAGGGACAGGACGGCAGCGGTACCACGGCCGGGTCTGTCCAGGCCCGAGAGCCAGGCCCAGGGTGCAGTGCGCCAGCCGAGCGCCAGGGCAGAGCAGCGGCAAGGGAAGGCCTGGCCCCGTGTGCTGAGCCGCTCAGGGATCCCCCACCCAACCCCCTCCTCAGCTCTGAGGGGTCTCCAGGACCAGGGGTGGTGCAGAGGAGTGGGCTCCCCCAGGCCTTGCGTGCCCAGCCCAGGGGTGCTGCCTGCTTGCTGGGCTCCTGTGGGCAAATCTGAGAAAGGGTCCCTTCCCCCGGGGGTCCGAGCCCAGCCGCGCACATCGAAGGCCTTGGCCAACCTAAGAGCCTCACATCTCTGGGCGGGAAAGTGGAATGAACTCTGGAGCCCAGGCGGGGAGGCTAGGGGTCCCGTGGGTGGCACAGGGGGCTAGAAGGGATGCTCAGGGTCACGGTGCACATGAGGGACCGGGCGGTGGATCCTCCAGGCGAGGGAAGGTCACCCGGGTGCGATTCTGAGGCTGTTGCCCAGGGAGGCTGTTGCCCAGGTGGCCACTCCTGGGTCTAGCAAGACACACAGACCACGACCATTTCTCACGACGGCACCGGTAACGCCGCAGGCCAGACTGTGAGTCAGGACCCTTTCCATTCACTGCTCAGAATCTGGTGCGACGTTTGTGAGTTAGGAACACCTGGGTTGTTTTCCCTTACTTGAAGGTGATAATTACAGGAAAATCAGGATTCCTTCGGTGAGTCAGGTGTGATCTTCGTGAAGACGCAACTTCTTTCGGGTTCTGAGGGTGACCTTGGCTGCACGAGAAGTAGCTGGGACGTCCCCATCACGCCTGCGGCGTCCGTGCGGAATCACACCTGAGCAGAGCCTTCGAGAGTTGGGTGGTCTCCTGATGCCCACGGAGAAGCTGCCCCCTGTTAACTACAGGAAAGGCTGCAACCAGCCCAACAGTGGCCCAGCGTCTGGCCATCCTGGAGCGTCACGCGACACATTAGTGGACACATCTGGGATCCACAAAGAGGAAGACCTGGCCTGCCCTGGGACACCACAGAAAACAGGACGCCCACCTGAGAACCACACGGGCAAGGACAGGGAGACCCCACCCCAGGAGCCCTGCAGGGGGAGAGTGGTCACTACGGTCACGTCGGAGGGCTGAGGAAGGACCCAAGGACAGAGGGACCTTCCTGGAGGACAGGAGGGGGAGGGGGACAGAGTGCCCCAGCAGGGACCCAGGGAAAGGCGCAAGGGGCAGAGAGGATGGGGGTGGGGCCTAGCATCTGGGACAGGGACAGTGGCAGTGTGAGGACAGCCCAGAAACAATGTCACAGGCTGCTCCCGACAAAGCCACGTCGGCCGCCCCCGCGTAGACAGGGCGCTTGTCAAAGACCGCGGAGCAGCAGAGCTCACACAACGCAGAGCAGGAGTCACTGGAGGCCTTTAGGTTGTCATCTGTCACCTCTGCCCTTGGGAAAGAATGCAAACCCCGAGATAGGGAGTGTGGGGCTCGGGGAGGGGCAGAGCCTGGAGCTCACGGTCCTCCACAGCGAGGGCTCTGTTGTGTGTTTTGGGTAAGAACTGTGGGTTATCGGGCCACCGTTAACCAGAAGCGCAGTTCAGCACATTAGCGGGAGGTAGCAGACAAACTAGTATGGTTAGTACAGTCTGCAGTTCAACAGAGCCAATGCCCAGTGAGGCAGCGGAAATAGCTAGAAAACTATGATTCATCTATGCGGTTTCTATTTTTAATGACAAAAGAAAAAACCCGTCACTTTGCGGAGTGTGCGGCCGTCTTCAAGCTTTGCAGCTTGCCGATACAAGGAGCAAACTTTAAGTGGGGCATTTCTTTCTATTCAGTTAAAAAAAAAAAAAAGTTGAATGCTGGAAATTGAAATCATGAGAAGAAATACACAAGGACATAAACCAAGACTTCTCTGGCACAGTATTTTATTTTTATATAAAATTGGGATTTAGTGGATAAATATTTTTGTTGAAGCCAAAAAAATCTCTAGTATTTTTTAATCCTAAAATCTGGATAGAAATTAATTGTTCTATTTACAAATAAAATAAGTCTGTGAAGACTTTGTTTACCAACAAAATGTGGAACGTCATGGTTTCTCTTCCTGTAAACAACCAAAAGGAAAGACTCCTATGGAAGAAGACTACTGGCTTTGCAGGGATCCTGCTCCTTTGAGGGTTTACTAGGGAGACCCATCCAGGCAGCTGCGGCTCCGACGAGGTCGACCTGTCCGTCACCACGACCTCGGGGGACCAAAATTGGAAGGAGGCGTTGGAACGCAAAGGGGCCCCGAAGCCCACCAGAGCCCGAGGTCCGCCCGCAGCAGCCACCCAGCAGAGGAAGGTTTATCCCAAATCAAAGGGACGCTCCAGCCGTGCTCCGCACTGCACGCCACCTTCCAGCGGGGCCGCAATCCTGCCTGTCTCCCACGCGGCCACCACATCCCCACGGTGGGACCGGAATAAAGGGGCTGCAAATACCTCACTGTTTGGAACGTTAAAAAGAAAAAGATACAAAATGATTCAGACGCACCTCTGTATTTTATTTACAGATGTGGCATTTCCCCTTGGCTTATAGAAACGCTGCGGTTTCACGACGCGAAGGCTCCCCCTTGATTCTCTGAGGCGCCTGTCACGAAGACAGGGGTGCGTGGCGTCCTCTTCAAGCCCTGTCAACCGCGGCCAGGCCTGTCTCCACACAGAACCGACCTGCCGTCGCCGCTCTCCCTGCAGCCCTGCGGACGCCGCCCCGCGCGGGTCGCCCTTTGTCTGGGGAAGGACGGATGAGGCCCCGGGAGGCCGTCGCTTGTCCTGTAATCATGTCTGTGAATCATCTCACCTCGTCGGAGTGGCAGCTCAGGACTCGTTCCCAGCCTTGGCCTGCCAATTTCTCCACCCACATTTCCTCCGAGGGACCCAACTCCCTCGAACCCTGGACCCGTGGGTCCCCCCAGGCCACCACACCGCCCTCCGCCCTGCAGCGGGGCTCGGCAGCCGGGGTGCTTGGCTGGGTCCTCCCAGCCTGGGCTGAGGCCGCACGAGCCGTAGCAGACACAACCACGGTGCCACCTGGGTTTGCTTTCCTGTCTCGATAACATTGTAGCATCCGAGAAAACACCTCACTCACCCTCGTTTTTAATGATATGTGAAATCTCATTCTTAATTACCTGAACAAAAAGGTTTCAGCTCCATCAGACCGCCTCTCAGGGCCTGCAGAGGTATTAGCGGCTCCAGAACCAATTACCTGCGTTTCCTTTTTACTTATTGCAAATGTGACCTTTTGTCAGACTGTGATTGTGAGTCTCCCGCTGTGCGAGGGTAACCACCGGGCAGCTCCGAGGCCCGGCTCCCCGCACGTCAGGGCTGCTGTTAATTTTCATCCCCTCTGATGGCTGGAGGACAGGGCGGTGTCGGGCCGGCGCCAGCGGACGGTGGAGGCTCGGTAATGAGAGGGACCACGCGGCGTGGTCCTTCCAGGGACAGACCCCGCACCCAGCAACCACATGGTGCTCCGTGTGGTTCCAGAATGGTCTCAGCCACTGTAAAGATGCAAGGGGTGGGTGCAGGGTGAGGACTGCATTAGACTTTCAAACCGTGACGACTCCGAATGCCTTTGGCGGCGTGTGGGGCCCGAGGGTGCCCAGGCTGGCGGCCAGGTTAAGTGTAGATCTCTGTTAAGAGGTGCAGAGAAGACCTTTAGCACATTGGCACTGTGTCCAAAATGGCCCACGCGGTGGACAGACTTGACCACGTAGGTGGAGAAGCCCCTCCTGCGTGGCGTGGCGGGAGCCGGCCAGCTGTGTGGAGGCCCTGGGGAGGGGCGTGGCAGAGCTTCCTTCCAACCAGCTGCCAGCAGGGACTTGGAGCAAAGGGACTTGGCGCGGCCCAGGGGGCCAGTGAGGGGAGTCCCACCCCGTCCGAAGACCGGCGAAGGGCTCTGGGACCCGCTGGAAGCGAGTTAAGGGCACGACTGGTGACCGGTGCCCAGTGCAGCAAAGCCCCACGTCTCCTCCCCGTCCCAGAGGGGGCCAAGCACCACTGTCGGGGACAAGAAACCACCTGAGAAGGAAGAGGTGGGGACGCCCGAGCCCGTGGCAGGTCCCACACGCCGGGCAACCTGAACGGCAGGAGGTTCTCTCTCCGTCTGGGGGTCAAGGTCCAAGATCAGGCGTGGGCAGGGCGGTTCCTCTCCAGCCCTCTCTCCCGGGAGTGTGGATGCTGCCTCCTCCCTGTGCCCACGGGGTGGTCCCTCTGTGCATGTCTGTGTCCTGCTCTCACAAGAACACAGTCCCAGGGGACTAGGGCCACCACGATGGCTCCTGCAACTTAATCACATCGCAAAGGGCCCCAGCTCCACAGGTGGCCTGTTCGGAAGTCCTGGGGGCGGGACTCCCACTCCCTTGTGTGCCCTCAGGGGCACCGTCCAGCCCACAGCAGGGACAGAAGGGAGCCCAGGTCACACTGACACTGAAACTTGGGCTGCACCTAAGTACAGGGAGAGGACAGGTCCCCAGCAGACTGCACTGGCCCCCGTCAAGGTGAGGACAGAAGGTCTCCCCAGGTCATAAAATTCAGGGACACACACACACACACACGACTCTGGAGACCGAGGCTGGAGGATCCATGATCTAGTCTCCCACTCCCGCCCCAGGCCCGCCTACCGCACGCAGAGGTCTCCAGGGAAGCAGCGCAGCCGCGGGTGTGCGTTGCGTGCACGCTCGGCGCAGAGGGGTCTCCCGCTCAGAGCAGGACTTAGGCGAGGCTCAGTGAGGCTGTCTGAAGCCCCGTCAGCGAGGACGTCTCTGTCACACAGCGGGATCACTCAGGACGCAGCTGCCTCTTTGGAGCCCGCTGTGATGCTGCCACTGTCACCCTGAGCTCCCAGTTTCGGTTCTTGTGCCAATGGCCAGCCTGGCTGCTGGGGCCAGGGGCCGTCCAGTCCATCCCTCCCCAGCGCTGGCTTCGGCTGCCAGGCCTGGGACCCTCCTGCCGACACTCACCCCGCACCCTGCCAGGCCTCTCGGGGCCTCCTCCACTGTGCCTGGTGGAGACTGACACGCACTGTGACCTGTCCCCACCCAGGATGGGCAGGCCTGGCTGGGGGAGCAGCCTGCGTCTTGCCTGTCCCTGGGGTCAGCTGTCCCTGGAAGGCCATAAGCACATGTTCCCAGCCTCACGCACACCCGTGCCCTGTGGTGTGAGTGTGTCATTGCGGTTCCTGGTAGTGTTCACACCACTGAGATTCTGGGGGCCTCGGCCACCATCACACACGCCGGACAGTCGAAGGCCCTGCCGAGAGGTGGGACCCCAGCGAGATGGGATTTGAGCTTCTTATGCACAACTGACCAAGCAACACCACTTTACTGTTTGGGTTTTTTTTTTTTTTCCTGGCAGGGATTTATTTTAAGCTTTTATAGCCATAACTTTTTGAAGACTGTATTTTTTTTTTTACAGAAATAACAGATTTGGTTACAAACTGGCCCATGTAGGGGAAACACAAACCTCCAAAACACTCTGGCAGTGGCAGGTGCCTTTCCAGGAGAGGAAAACAGTAGCGAAGTTTCCCCTGTGGACACTTCGTTTCAGCTGCACCGCTGGAGGCAGAAAACACAAGGCGCGACCCTGTGCAGCCAGCGGCCAGGCTGGGTTGCTCTAGCGCGGCCTGTCTGGGAGGTTCCGGAGCAGCTTCGCCGACACCCTGGAGGGAGTGGGCGCCCCTGGGGACTGTGCCTCCAGAAATGCCACCCTCGGGCTCAGGAGCGGACCCGAAAGGGCTCCCGGCAGAGAGAGAGGGAGCGTCGGCCCCAGAGACTGTGCCCAATTTGGGGACGGGGTCAGTCCCCAGACAGCACAGGCCGGGCAGCGAGGCTGGCAGGGACAGTCCGAGACGTCCCCTTGGTGAAGAGGGTCGCAGCGGAGCGGGCAGCACAGCCCGCTGGTCGCAGTGGATGGCAGTGTCACCGGCGAGGAGAAAAGCCAGTCACAGGGTCTGCAAGCTGCCACCTGCCCCCTCATCGTTCTCCAGGAGGAGCTGGTGGAGGGAAGGCGCACCCCGGCCACAAGAGCACAAAACCACCTTCTGCTGGGTTGGAGGTCACTGGAGCAGCACTGCTCAGACCTCAGCCACAGCCTTTCCCATTGGAGAACTTTCCCTATTAGAAAACACAATGCAAAGCACCGACACAAGCAAACAAACTTTTGGCATCAACCCCCTCATGGCCAGGGCTGCCTCCAGGGACCTGATGGCCACCGTGACCACGGAACAAGCTCCGTCCATTAACGCGAGGCCGTAATTCACTCCGAGCACGCAAATGTGTGCGAAGGGAACGGCGTTCTCCATTGCATACGACAAAATAAATTAACAGAAGCATCAGCAGTATCAACAACACTAATAAACTGTCTCCCGTCCCCCAGCTCGGGGGAGAGGCAGGAAGATTGAAACACAGTGGCCCACGGACAACGCCGTGGCCGAACGGCCCGTAAGGACACGCATTAGAGAAAGAGCTGCCCAGGGAAACGAAGGCGAGACGATGGGAATCACTGTTGCCACGATGACTGCTGGGTATCCGTGTCCGAAGCACAAGCTACATCAGAAACACCAAGAGCAGGGCTCGGGGTGTCTGGCCAGGCCTGCCGCCCAGCACGGCGACAGCGCCAGCTCTCGGCGCTGCAGGGAAATGGCGCACTTTGCCTTTCTGCTTTTGTTCTCTACGCTGCACTCAGGGCTTCCCTCTGCTCTCAAAGTCAGGGCCACACTCAGAAGGGGCCACAGGGGTGGGTAAAGAAGCAGAGATGTCCGCAGAGAGGCGGAGCCCCATCTGCCCAGCCTCTGGGACTCAGGAGGAGGGAGTGCAGGAGGAAGAAGGAGGGGGAAGCCAGAGGGGGAAGCGGGGGAGAAGAGGGAGGGAGGAGGGGGGGAGGAAGGAGGGGAGGAAGGAGTGGGAAGCGGGGGAAGGGGCGGAGGAGGGCTCCCTTATGTCCAGGGGCACCTGCCCCTCCTCTGCGCTGCCCTGGTTTCTGCTGGAGGATGGGAGGGGTCAGGGCTGTTTCCCTCCTGCCTGGGGCAAGGCCTGGCTCCTCCCTAGGGTGACCACGGCCTGGGCTGTGCCCTCACTGCCCTGCTGGCCGCACCCTGGGCTGGCACTTCCTGCTGAAGGAGCCCCGTGCCCCTGGCCCTCAGCCCCACCTCAGTCCTTGGCTTTGCGTTCCTCCCCCTCCCGTGTTAAGGGTGGTCTGGGCTTTTCTGGGGCCCAGACTAGGGCACCAGCTTAGAGTAAAATGTCCAAATCTCAGCCCCGCTGCCAGGGAGCTGGCTGGACTGCGGCACTGGAGGAGGGTTTCAATCAGAGACTGATGTGTGTGTGTGTGTGTGTGAGTGTGTGTGTGTGAGTGTGTGTGTGTGGTATGTGGGGGTGTGTGTATATGTGATGTGTGTATGGTGTATGTATGTGATGTGTGGTGTGTATGAGCATGGTGTGTGTGTTTCCACTCATCCTTGCTCCTCTGCAACTGCCATGAGTCCCTTACCAGGCGGCCTTGGGAGTGCGAGACCCGGTGCCGGGGTGCCCAGTCCCCCGAGACCACTCAGCAGAGTGGCCCCTATCTGGGCACCCGGACCTGTGAGCCACCCCAGCGAGGCCAGAAGAGCCACCCTGCAGAGCCCCGACTAGGTTGCTGGGTCGGGGCACAGGTAGCAGCGCAGGGGCAGGGACCCCAGGCCTTGGCGTTGGCACCTGGGAAGCTGCACTCTGGATGCCGCCTGCTTGTCCACGTCACACGCCATCCAAGGGAATGTTGGAGGCAAAAGCTGGTCACCAAGAATATCGCGCCCAGATGCAAAGCACAGTGGCTCGGGCTGTGTACAGACCCGTGAAATCACAGCTAACAGGTTTTTGGGGAAATAAATTATAACCCGTATTTTAAACAGCATCGCCACCGACAGCCGACGAGCGCGGCATTAGGACACACAGACCTGGGGGCGTCTGACTGAGGGCGCCGCTGCTGGTAAGAGAGTCAGCGTGGATCCTTCCCCGGCTTGCCTGTGGCCGCCTGCGGAGCCACCTCTCCGCCATCAGCACAGACGCTATCAGTGTGCTCCCTGTGTTGGTTCCAGAGAACCTCACGCAGTACAAAGGCCCTGGCTTCCAAAAGCAGTGAGATCGCATCACAGCCTGAGTTCGAGGGCAGATTGACCTTCTTTCTGTGGGAATTACGCTGCACCGGGATGCTCCTGCCCGCGTGCAGAGATGCTCATTTTCCTCCTTAACGAACACTTACTCCAGGTGCTCCCGCAAGTGCTCACAGATTCCACCTCAGTTAGGTAATTGAGGAAGGGAATGGCTCCTGCATGAACAGAACAAAAGCTCCTTAGGCGCACAAATCCCTCCTCACGGCTGCAGTTCTCAAAGGCCTGGGTCTCGGGACTCCACAGTCTGACAGCTGACCGGGACCCCAGAGCTTGTTTGTTTGAGTTCTGTGCATTGATACTTACCATATTAACAATTAAAACCAATCAGTTAAAAATATTTATTAATTCATTTAAAGATAAGAAAGACTACATGTTAACGTGAATAGCAAATTTTAAAATATATATTTTTTCAAAAAATAAAAAGAATGGCATTGTTTGACATTTTTGAAATCTCTTTAATGTCTGGCTTAAAAGACGGCTGAACTCTGACGCCTGCTTCTGCACCCAGGCTGATGCGGTGTGAAGTTTCAGGAGCTCCACCAACGCAGGAGGAAGCAGCCCGGATCCCTGCAGGGAGCGCTCTAGGCACCCGGGGCACAGGCAGGTGCTGACCCTGAGCCACGGTTGGAACTGCCCCAATATAGTCAGTGCTGGGGGTGGTCGTTAGGGGAAACAGTCCCTGGGCACCTTGGCCGGTGTCCTGGGGCTGCAGAATCCCCCGGCACGGTCGGGAGGGTGCTGGTGGTGGCCGGGGGGAGGCCACCTGTGCCGGGAAGGAGAAAGGGACCCAGGAGCCTGGGAGGTGATTCTTTATTAATTTTTTTATATCACAAAATGACAAGTGAAACAGTGAAAGTGCCAGAAATCCCCAAAGAAAAAGCTGGAAAAGAAAACGTAATTATTCAAAACACGTGAAGAATCTAAGTGCATGAAAAATAGTCCAGGAACTTGATGTCAGATCAATTTCCATATTGGATCTGCCTCTTTGTATCTTCTTTTATTTCCTGAAGTCAACTTCGTCAGGACAAGCCCAACGGCAGATCATCTGCGCGGAGATTAAGTTGTTATAAGAGTTCCTATGACTCCTCATTCATATTTCATAAGACTTTGTGCACTTAGAGAATGATCAACTGAAATTTAATTGGGTTAGACATTATCGTTTTAAATTTTAAACAACTACATAAAAATGAAATTTAAAATCTCTTTGTGTCTAATAAATTAGTACCTTAATACTGATATTAGTCTCCGAGAAATCAAGTGCAGCTTCGCATGACGAAAGTGGCTTTGGCCACCAGGAGGGCCGGCCCGTCCTGGCGCTCAGATGGGCTGGGCCACGGCCAGCGTCCTCCCCACCCCACCGGGCCCCAGCCACTGCGCTCCCACACCCCAGGCGCTGGGCCCATCCAGGAGCAGGCGACAGGATTCACTGATGAGTCCCTCAGGTCTGGGGCAGGTGTCTGGCTGCCTCCTCCCATCTGGGAGGTGTCTTTCCTGGGCCACGCCCCCAGGTAAGGGGTGACCCAACGCTTGGGGGCCACGCCACCCAGGACCCTGCATGGCCACAGAGCCAGGTGGGCCTCCCTGGAGTATGGCCACTGCCAGGGACTCCTTTGTGCCCATCTCCTCTGCAGAGGACACCGTCCCTGTGGCCCACGAGCCAGCCCGGCTATGCCTGTGGAGAGAGGAAACCTCCCCGGGGGTGGCAAATTCTGCCCGAGGGCCTCCCCGGGCTGTCCAGTCGAAGGCCACTTTGGAGGAGGGGCTTCCCTAGAGACCCTGCACCTGTGTCGGGGCAGCTACGGTCTGTGTGGTCCCGGCCTCTGGGCCACAAACTCGTCAGAGCGTCAGCAGCTTGGAGGGCTCGGCGGCCTCCACATCCCCACAGCCGTGGTGGGCAGGTGCGGCTGCGAGGCCTGGAGGCTCAGGCCTGTCCAGGGAGCAGGTGTCCACGGCCGCAGGGCCTCCTGCACCGCCCTGGGGAGGGAGCCGCTTGCTTGGACTCCTGTCCCCCACGTCACGCCAGATCCCAGGGGCAATATTCTGCCTGGCAGCAGGAGGGGCAGAGAGAGGATGGCAGGTGCCGAGGCCACCGCCCGCCAGGTCTCCCCTCCTGTCACAGCTGATGTCCGTGTCCTCCAACCGTCCTCTAAGGTGGTCTGGGGGCCGGGGCCAACTCAGGAGCCAATTAAACCAAAATGTTTAGGTTTCCTGGCGTTTATTACAATGAAGTTAATATCCGTTTCCCATAAAGCTCTTGAGCAGAAGGCAGAGTGCTTTCAATGGCACAGACTTCGGGGGCCAGACGGCGAAATGCCCTCCCCGTGTGGATCCCAGTCAGAGTCCGAAACGGCGGAGTCTCTCCACGAATAAAACCTCTTCGGAGACTCAGAGACACGGTCATTCGTTTGTGGATGTCCTCGTTTCTGAGTCAGAAAATAGAGGGCTGAAGAGATCGCGGGCCTCTAGGGCCGGAGGACAGGCCTCGGGCGCAGCTCACTCTGCCTCCTGCCGCAGCGGAAATCCTCTCCCGCGTGTACTCCCTGCTGGGCTGTGCGGGGAGCTGGCGGGGTCTTCAGACGGAGGCACTGGGCCGTCTGCCAGGCGCCGGCCACAGCGAGCTGCTCCGTTTGGAGCCCGCAGACGTGGTGCCGACGGCCAGCAAGCTCTGCAAGGTGAGGGCCCCACAGCCGCGCCTGTGTAAAGCCACCCTTGTTTCTGTCGCCCCTGGTCAATTTGCATAAACTGGCTATTCCCGACGTGAGGGTTACAGTCCTCCTCATTCAAAGTTGGGTGGCAGTTTTCACTCTTGTCCTCAGCAACCCCAGAAGAGGAAAGTCAGGCCACAAGGGTCCACAGGAGGGGTCGGGTCCCACATCAAGCCTGGGGACCAACATCGTCGGGACGAAAGGCCATGCTGTTCTTGGGCTCCTCGCTGGGCTCCCAGGCCTGCACAGCTGAAAGGTGCTTGACCTGTCCCCTCGCCTGATAACGGGGTAAGGACACGGCCCCCCAGGCCTGCTGGCAGGGCTGGGAGCGCAGCCAGTGAGCTGAGGTCCTTCTGCCAAACCGAGGCGCCGACGGCCCCTCAGCCTAGCTGTTTGGTTACCTGCAAAGCACCGAGAGTCCAGGTACTTACCAGACAAGCGACCGGGCTTCTGAGCAGGGAGGCGGGAACCGCCAGCAGAGGAAGGAAGGCCTGAGCCCTGCGGCTGTGCGAGCCGATGCTGTTCCTCTGGTGAGACAGGGGCATCCGGACGCTCGAGTTTTCATAGCTTTTCGTTTTCTTCCATCTGGCCTCAGAAAGTTATTTCCATTTTGATGTTTCAGGATTAACTGGTAGACGGCAATGTAGCTTTTTAACTTCTTTATGCAAATTGCTCAAGTTTGTGTGTTTATTCAGAAGACTTTTTCACACTCAAGGACAGCGCCTGTCCACAGCGCCTTTGCCGGGCCCCGTCCCCACACCCTGCCCGACTGCGGTCCTCCCTAACCCTTAGGCAACAACCACACGGCTACGGCTTTTGTCCCACCTGGTCTTAGAATGTTAAGTTGGAGAGAGTGTCGTGAGGAGGGTTAAGTCACCTTGTCGTCCTACACTGGGGTGCAGCGTCCACCCAAATTCACGTCTGCTCAGAATCTCAGAACGTGACTTATTTGGAAATCAGGTTTTTGCAGACAGAATTAGTGAGGATGAGGTCACGCAGGATGAGGGTGGGCCCTGACTCCAGTGACTGGGGTCTGTTAGGCCACGTGAAGGAGAAGGCCCTGTACACAGAGGCAGAGATTCGAAGTGATACGGACACAGCCGAGGACAGACACGGAGGCCACAGAAGGTGACAGAAGGTCAGAGTGCCAGCAGCCACCACAAGCTGGAAGAGTCTGGAACGACCTCCTGGGAGCCTTCAGAGGCAGCGTGGTCCTGCAAATAACACGTGGCTTCTCTGAAAAGCACGGAGCCCACCCTCTCTCCTCTCAGGATGCAGGGGGAGGACATGGATGCCCCAGTGTCCCCGGGGCTCCGCAGAGGCCCATCGGAGCAAGTGGCCTGCAGAGTTGGCTGCCGCCCGCCGTCCACATCAGAGCCCATGGCCAGCACAGAGACCAGAGTGGCCAACAGTGACACCGTAACGCGGACGTGGCAGCTCTGGGTTTTGTATTAGTGAACAGCACGGAGGCTGAAATGGTGCCCCTCGTGGGTGACGCCACCTTCTCTCTTCCAAGAGTCCCAACACACGACGTTGACAAGAACATTGTTTCCCCACGTGAACTTTCATATGCAAAAAATGTGTGATGACACGTTTATTGTAATAATTTCAAAACGTACAGAGAGGAGTCACCCAAACTCATTCCCAGAGCCGCCCGTCAGTGTTTCCGGAACCCCCTGACATGTGACCGCTGCCACGCACGTAGACGCAGCTGGACAAACTGGGCAGGCTACGGGGCTGCTCTATTTGCCGTCTTAATGCGACAAGATGCCACGTACATATCCCATGTCAATAAATACCGATCCATATCACTGTTTCTAGTGGCTTCACGTTATCTCGTGAAAAGAATCTATTTAACCGGGCCTGTATTTTCTGTCACCTGCCCACTACAAAGTCCTTCACGAACATCTCTGTGCGTGATTTCTCACACTCCTCAGATACATTGCTGACGCTGAGACTCTCCGTCTCCCCAGCCCCGACACTAACCAGGGAGGACAGTATTTAAAGGGAAGCGAAAAGCCAGCCTCGTCCCTGCACTGAGATGCCCCAAAGTCCCAGACCCTACTGGGTGCCAAACCTGGTGACGCGTGCGCACCCCACACAGAGGGTAGTTAGGGTCTGACTTCAGAAAGGTCAAGGCCACTCACTGCATCGACCATTAAAGGAAAAGGGCAAGGCAGGACTCAACGCCCAGGTAAGTTTAGAATCTCGGCCCATCGGAGACGGAAGGGCCCGTCTGCAACCCGGAGCTGAG
>CAUYSK010022836.1:0-31035 GCA_963575035.1 Avahi laniger
TCTCTACCAAAAATAGAAAGAAATTAATTGGACAGCTAAAAATATATAGAAAAAATTAGCTGGGCATGGTGGTGCATGCCTGTAGTCCCAGCTACTTGGGAGGCTGAGGCAGGAGGATCGCTTGAGCCCAGGAGTTTGAGGTTGCTGTGAGCGAGGCAGACGCCACGACACTCACTCTAGCCAGGGCAACAAAGTGAGAATCTGTCTCAAAAAAAAAAAAAAAAAAAAAAAATGTTAGGACGTTAGTTCTGAAAAGGATGCCTGGGCTATTTTAAGATGCAAGACCCTGGAAAGCCTTTTATAAACAGATTCAGGTTAAGTAGCATATATAAATCCAAAGATGTGTACAGAATGCTTTGGCTGTGCATATTACACATATGTGCAATTATGGCCAAATAGTCCCATTCAATAAACTAAATTTTTATAAACATAATATTTACTGCAAAGAAAAAAAAAGCCATTGTATTATAGCTAAAGAATTTGGCAAAATGAATTTAACAGAAATGTTCAGTTTGTTTTACTTTACGTTAAACAGCAGTTTTACTTTAAGTTAAATAGCAGTTTAACTCTTCCTAAACACACTCTTGCCCCCATAACAACTGGTCATCTAATCATAGGGCAACTCCACCTGTCTGACACACCTCGGCATGACATGTATCAGAAGACAAACCTTCAATATCAATTGCTGAGCCACCCAAATGCCTTGATTGCCAAGAATTCCATTAATTTTCAAGCAGAAGGCATCATGACCCACTTATTTTCTATGCTTACAAACAGAGGCACTTAGAAGATATACGTTAGCAAAAAGGCATAAATGAAAAAGAACTAAAAGAAAAAGGTTAAAATCACCTTGTAAATGGCTACTCAACTTTAAGACATCTTAGCTTTTTCAACCAATAACAGACTCTTACAGAAGATATTCAGAAAAAGTACAGATTATATAACTAAAGATCACCCTGAATTTCACTACCATTTATAATATCTCTGTTTTGATGTCCTTCCCAAATAAAAGAATTTGAAATCAGTTAAAAGACAGAGAGAAAGAAGGTGGGGTCTACTTGTCACCTTAAAAACCAAAAGTTCTTCACTTCAAGTTCACTCTTGATTAGTATTATATTGAATTATGTAACAAATCTAACATAACAAAAGCACTTAAGAAAGGTTACCCAAATACTTATACATGAATGTCTGTAACAGCATTATTCATAATATTCAGCAGGTGGAAACAACTCAAGTATTCATCAACAGATAAACGGACAAACAAAATGGGGTGTGTACACACACACGCACACACACACACACACACACACACACACACACACAAACTGGAATATTATTCAGTCCTAAAAAGGAATAAAGTACTGACACTACAACACGGATGGGCCTCAGAAACACGAAGTAAAAGAAGCCAGACACCATAGGTCACACATTGCAGGCTTCCACTTGTATGAAATATCCCGCACAGGCAAATCCATAGGGAAAAAAAGCAGACTGGTGGTTGTTAAAGGCTAGGGGGAGGGGAGAAAGAGAGGACGTCTTAATGAGTATGGGGTTTTCTTTTGGGGTGATGAAAACATTTGGAACTTGATAAATGGTGGATGCACAGTATTGTGAGAGTACGAATGCCACTGAATTTTATACTTTAAAATGGTTAATTTTATGTTATGTGAACTTGATATCAATTAAAATGAAAGCACTTGAGAGAAAATAAGTCTGTGGCAATATTTCATAATATTTAATAAATCTGATTATGAAAGTCTAATTCGGAGAAAAGTATAAATATGAAAGCTAATAAAGAATAAAACATTCTAGAACCTTAAAAAGCCCACAACCAGCAAATATGCAAGAAGAATGGTCAGTTGATGGTACTATTCTTCCTGGGTGCTTTCTTACCCACAGACAGGAGGCGCCAGGAGACGGCGGGAGTAGCAAAGCAGGCGAACACATCGTCGGTGCAGGAGAAGTGGGTGAGATGGGGGAGGACCACTGACTGGCCCCGGCACTGGCCCCACATGTATACGTGCCCTCCCTGGGTCTTAGCAGCAGACGTATGGGCAGAGTGACAGGCTGCGATCTCCACTACCCTGAAAAGTTTTAAGAACAATGTATGTCACTTCACTATCACAGAAGCCCAGAGCACACTACACAAGGCAATGAAAAAGTTCATGCTTGTTACACCTCAGAAAACAGCCCAAGATTCTGGAACATTAGCTGCCAAGTCACATCGACAAAACCAAAGATCAGGGCAAGAGCACTGTATTTCTCCCTAACTGCCCACTTTGCATCCTAAGCTCACACTGAGTTGGGATAAACAATACATACTGTTGCGGAAAACTTGGAAAATGGACTAGAAGTCAAAGTAAATGAGGAAAGTGGACAATTAAAAAAATGTGCTGACAGTTCTGGGGGCTTATACAGCAGCAAAAAATACTGTCTTCAAGATACCATTTCCTCACAGAGACAACTTCTTCTGTCATCTCCTAAAGAACTCAGAACGTGCATCAGGCTGGTAAGTACCAGTGGAGGGGTCACGGACTCTGAGCATTCTAACAGAAAGGGACAGCAGGGCAGACTTCCTACACTTCTCAGGAGTATGCTTTGAGGCAGAGTCCCAGGACTGGAAGTCAATATCCCAAGGCTTAGTGGGTTAAGACCTCACAATTTGGCTGAGCAAAGAGTAAGCATCTATTCCAGTAATACACATTACATCGAATCAATATTTAAACAGATAATGTCCCTTTACAAGGGCATATCTATGGAACAGTTATTTTAGTTGGCTCAAAGGTAAAATTCACACTACATTTTGGATATCGACATGGTCACAGACCCTCTGTCTTCCCCACTAAATGGGCAACAACAAGCCTGCAGGAATTACACCAAGATGCATTCATGCCTGTCAATCACAGGAGGTTATTTCAGAAAGCTGCTTAAGAATTATATCAACTTTATGTTCGTTCTGGCTGGTACTCAACATTCTTTTGTTCGAAACAAGAATATTAATAAACAGAAGAGTCACGAAGCCAGACACCACAGCTCTGCCACACACAGTCCCAAGGGCACAAGGCACACACAGATCCAAGACACAGCACAGCCAAGTTACCTTTCTTTCTCCACCATGATGTGTGCTGGGCTTAGCAGGTTATTTTTATTGCCAGTTCCCAGCTGCCCGTATGTGTTAGCTCCCCAGGCATAGAGCAAGCCCTCATCTGTTAGTGCTAGAGTATGTGCATAGCCGCAGACAATCTGCAAGTAAATTTCAATGGTTACCATTAACGGGAAAACAGGAAAGGCAGGGAAAACACCTACTTAAAGGCTACAGCCAGCTTGTGCAGAATGCCAATTCATCATCAGGTGTGGACTGACATTTGCTAGAACATTAAAAAAGCATTAGAAAAGCCTAAACCTTAGACTGTTGAATTTTTCCATTAGTTTTTTCTTTTATTTCTTTTTGAACTTGTCAAGATTAATGTGCTTGCATCGCGGTCTTCCTTCTCCTAGTAGGAATTTGGGGAAGATATAACATTAAATGTGGAAGATGAAGGCACAGGGTATTGCCAGAAAAGACTGACTGAAGAGTAAACCTCCAATATTTCTCCAAGCTGGAGCAGGGAAGGCAGGAGGGGCCGGCTAGCTGAGAGGGCACCGCACGTACCTGGTTCACGCAAACACTGTGCAAGGCTGCCACTCTCACAGGGGTCAGCTGATTGCCATTGTTTCCCAAGCCCAGCTGACCATTGCCATTGTAGCCCCAGCCATACACCTTAGAGAGGAGAGAAAGGGAAAGAATGAGCTTTTAAAACTGCTAGTAGGAAGGAAGAGATAAAAATCCAGTCCACCCAAAAAAATCAGGTACTTCCAACACCATATTCTACTTTGTGGGATCCTACAACTGATCTCCAAATAGAAGATATTCTGGGGGTGGCGAAGAGAGTTTGGCATCAGTTCCTATTCCATGACTCACTAGTTATTTAGCTTTTGGCACATCACTCTTTCCTGTTTTATACATGAGAAAGCTGAAGCTCGCTAACAATTATTAAGCACCTACGGGATGTCAGGACGCTGTGAAAGGTAACAGGAATAAGTTTTTGGTTACAGTTTAACAGGGGAGATCAACACATGCAAATTTCTGCAGACAGGTAGCAAATGCTACCATAGAGACACAATCAAGGCACTACAGGAACAGCAAGGAAGGCTTTAGCTCTAGGAAGAAAGTTTAGGGAAGACTTTTCAGAAAGTGGACAGCTGAGCAGGGCTGAAGGATGAATGAGGGCGAAGGCATTCCAGGCAGAAGTCACTGACTGTGCTGGGGGCCGGCTCAGAAGACAAGTAGGTGGGCCTGGCTGGTCACATCTGGGGTAGACGTAAGAGAAAAGACTTAGAAGGAACGCAAGGGCCAGGAGACAAAGTGACCAGCACACACCAGGGGAAGGGAAATGTGACTAAATTTTCCACTGAAATATGTCAAAACAGACTAATTAAATTTGCATTTTGAAAGATCCCTCTGGCCACAACATGAGGGGTGACAGAAACATATAAGACTAGAGGCAGGAAGACCATTTTGGAGGTAGTTTGGTCTCATCACAGTGAGCTCTGGGGTGACAGTGGGGCCAAGAGAGGGGACAGAGAGGAAGGGGATGAGCAGGGACTTCCCAGAACGTGGTGAACCCTAAATGTCTGGAGCAAGAGGGGTCCATCTGCTGAGAGTAACGGAGCTGGGTGCAGGTTTGACAGGACTGTTAAAGGTTTACAACAGCCAGTGGAAACAGGGAAAGGTATTGACCAGGAACAAATAACGGTCTAGCTCAAAGTAGAAACTCGAGATTTGTAGGGCACCAAGCCCCACAGCAACACAGGGCCACAGACGTACCCAGGGGCTTTTCAGGGCAATGCCATGGAGGGGGAAGGGGGCATGGACTTGAGGGTCCCAGTGAGAGAGGGTTAAAGGCACTTTCATCCAATGCCAGAAGTGTAACAGGTGGGAACTTCCTGGAGGGAAATTGGTAATAGCTATCAACATTTTAAATGGCATACACCTTGACCAAGAAATTCTATTTCCAGGAATTTATTCTACAGAAATAATTGCCTAAGTGTACAAAGATACACACACACACACACACACACACACACACAGAGTAACACAGAAAATCAGTGTAACATCACTCATAACAGCAAAAAATTAGAAACAAATGAAATGTCCATCAGCAGAGCTCTGGCTGTGGATCATCCATAGAGACAAAACTAAGCAGCCACTGGGACGAAAAGGTCTGTACAAACAGTCTGAAAACAGACACGGATAAATACATGCTGTCAAATGGGGCAGAGGAAAGCAAGCTGAGGAACAGAGGAGAAAAGCAGCAGTAGGTATAATCATGTCATTTAAAAAAAAATTATAAACATCCATATATAATTGTCTACAGAAAAAAAGTCCAAAAGGATATGCATGAAACTATTAACCAGATATGGAAAAACGTATTCACTTTTTATTTTATGTTTCACCTGTTGTCTTCCTTTGTTAAAATAACCACATGCTAATAATTTAAAAATTAAACTTATTTTTTAAAATAAAGGAGAAATGAAGAATACCGGAATGGAGTATATCTGATGGCTATCTCAAGGAATTCTAAAGTCATCCAGGATGATATCAGAATTGATAAAAAAATAAGTTAATATAGGTGAGCATTCAGTAAACTCTAAGGCACCCTAGGACCCCAATACATGAGGCCATAATATCTATGTCCAAAATTTGTATAATTTTCATGCACTAAAACATGCACAGGTAGTAACTGGCCCATTTAAGTAGAAGTTGCAACCAGAGATAATTTCACAGAAATAACCATCAGCTCAAAGGTGATCACAGTAGATAACTGAAGGATAAGTTTTAAAAAGTAGCTAACAACAATCAGGACAAAAAAATCTGCTTTTGCAAATTGCTACCTCCTGTAAACAAACATTCAAGATGTAGGTGGGTAGTTCTACAAAGACTTTGTCAGCTAACTTTAAAAAACTTGCACAGTTGACATTTTCATTGAAAGAGACATAGTATCATTATTTAATCCATTACATTAAACACCACAAATACCTATATGCATTAGGCTATTTGGATCTTGGCCAAAAATAAAATTTAGACACACTACAATCTTTACTTGCAGACAAATCTTGTAATTTAAAAAAAGTCATCCTGAGGAGCAAACATCCTCCGGCTACTCCTCAGTCAACTCTCAATGGAGCTACCAAAACAAAGCACTCTTCCTTCCATGATCTGATACATGCACCTCATGAAGAAACTGACATTTAATTGAAAAAGGAGGTGGGGGGGTGGGAATGGAGAGAGAGCTCACCTCACCATTGTCTAGAACGGCCATGGATGATGTCTGACCACAGGCAATGCCAACCACCCTCTTAATATGTAAACAGTTTGTAACTTTTCGAGGAGTTGGTTGATTTGCTGTAGAACCTGATCCCACCTGACCACAGTTGTTATACCCCCAAGCAAACACCTACAAAAGAAGGGAAAAAGAAAAAGAAATAAGGTGAAAATTTGACCTCTAACACAATCATAAAATAAAAGTAAACCCACTTAATGAGTATTTACTATGTGCTACAAGGTTCTAAATGCTTTACACACATTAACCTATTTAATCCTCTTAGTAATCCTGCAAAGTGACCCTGGCGTAGGTAACATTATCATCCCCATTATATACATGGCAACTGAAACACAGATAGGTTAAGTGACTTGATAGGGGCTCCATGGCTAGTAAGTAGTGCGAGTGGAATTTAAGCTCAAGGAGTCTCCCTATGCTCTTAACCACTATGCTACGCTGCCTCTATAATTACTGCAACTATACAGATGCACATAAATAACTGGGGCAGAACGGTCTCGCTATGTTGTCCAGGCTGGTCTCAAACTCCTGGGCTCAAGCGATCCTCTGGCCTCAGCCTCCTGGGTACTAGGGACTGCAGGTACATGCCACTAGAGGTACACGCCATTGTGCCAGCCCTCTATATATTTCTCAATGTGCCATCAATAGGAAATGAGGTATATGCCACATAACTATCAATAATGTAAAAAATCTGGTCAACTCTTAGGGCACAAATATTCATTGTTTTTCATGGAAACCTTTCTAAACAGGAATGTAAACAGAGAGAAGAATTAGGGAAGGGGTGTTGGCAGTAGAGGAAATAACTTCCTCTAACACCAGGAGAATTTCTAAGACCCCACCCCCCATCCTCCTTCACTTGCCTGCAGGAAGCAGTCCACGCACATCCTGAGTTTGGCCTCCACGATTCTTTCTTTCCTATGTCAGCACTTTCTAAGTTCATATGTTGGATACTGCCCAAGGCAACAACAGCAAAACCCACTGCTGATGTCTTAAAGAGTATGTGCTATGCAGGTTCATTCACAGATACAAAGAAATAACTTTAATACTTCCTCAAAATATACTCACAGGAATATCTAGTATAATAATGCAAATATTTAGCACAATTATCCAAAGTAACATATGTTTAAGGTTAAAAAAAAGCAGGAATCAAGCCTGTACAAATTAGCAAATTTTGTCTAATTTCAACAACCATTCTCTGGCACTTCTCAAATATAGCAAGTTCCTTTGCAACGCTGTCTTTTATTTAAAAACTGGAACTTGGCCGGGCGCGGTGGCTCACGCCTGTAATCCTAGCTCTCTGGGAGGCCGAGGCGGGTGGATTGCTTGAGCTCAGGAGTTCGAAACCAGCCTGAGCAAGAGCAAGACCCCGTCTCTACTAAAAACAGAAAGAAATTAATTGGACAACTAAAAATATATAGAAAAAATTAGCCGGGCATGGTGGCGCATGCCTGTAGTCCCAGCTACTTGGGAGGCTGATGCAGGAAGATAGCTTGAGCCCAGGAGTTTGAAGTTGCTGTGAGCTAGGATGATGCCACGGCACTCTAGCCCAGGCAACACAGTGAGACTCTGTCTCAAAAAATAAATAAATAAATAAAAACTGGAATTGTAGCTCCACTAACCAAGAGACACACCAGGAAAGTGGATTCTAGGCATAAAGCCTGTGCACTAAGCCTGGCTCCAGCACATCCCAGCCATGAAACCTGGAGCTTTTTGGCTTCTTCATCTATAATTTGTCCTACTTAGTAAAATCACTATCACACCACTGAAGAACTTTAAACAGGGGAACAATATGATCTAATTTGTGGTTTAGAAATCATAGGGGGATAGAGATGTGATCAATTAAACAGGTAGATCAACTAAAAAGTTATGAACAGAAGAGACTATAGCAGTAGTCCAAGCAGAACACGACAAGACCTGAACAAAGGCGATGGAGACAGAGAGGACAAATGATAGAAGGGATTAGAAGGGAAATCAGCAGGATGAGTAACCTTTAAGGTGAATACAGAACTTGGGGGCTGAACAGGTGGTATATTTTCTCCAACATCATTACATGTACTGAAAAACAAAATAGACCTTAAAGGATGGGGGTCATTAAAAAAAAATAAGTACAGAACACTGTTCCACAAATCTGATTTGCAGTCTTAGCAGAGCATGAGACTCGGCTGCCTTAAGATCGAAGTCTGTCAGCAAGAGTGTACTGTTTACATAACACAAATTATGTTAGAGAAAGAGTGTGTCCCCACAATGTTTTTAGCTACACGCACAGGGCTACTATTTTCGTATCATACCAAATACAAAAATTGTCATTATTTCTTTTTTTCTAAAAGCAAGGAACTTTCATGATAGCCAAAAGTAGAAGCAACCCAAGTGTCCATCAATGGATGAATAGATAAACAAAATGTGGTATATAGCAAGTCCTCAAATAATGTTGCTATAACATTAATGAGAAAAAAAAATCGATTCCTGGCCAGGGCCACTGTCTGTGCAGAGTTTGCACGTCCTCCCCACCTCTGTGTGTTTTCTCTGGGTGCTCCGGTTTCCTCCACATGCCAAAGCTGTGTACAATAGGCTGTGTCTAAGCTGTGCATGTGTTTTAACAGTCCCGTGGATGCACCCTGCGACAGGACGGCATCCTGTCCAGGGCTTGTCCCCATCTTATACCCTGAGCTTCGGGCCACCCATGAACCTGAAGTGAATGAGTGGGTTGGAAAATAAATAAATGAAAATACACATTATTGTGAAATAAAAATTTATAAAGTAGATGATAATCATACAAATGCATGACAATAAACAATGCAGTTCAAAAGCGCTCCGCAAGCTGTCATGTTTGTGATTGTTTTTGCACTGTGTGGTGGTAGCATGTACTACTCACAGTTCTCGATTTGCAAACATTTATTCCTTGATTTAACCCCACCACCACTATGACCACCCTCACTCACTGATTCCCCAAAAAGTGGGTAAATAATTCTCTTGTTTTTATTAATATTTCTTTAATACATGTGTAGTTCACATTTACTTCAATGTTTAACATGAGACGTGGTTTGGGTCTTTATTTAGAATTTGGTGATGTTTTTGTGACTAGCAATATGCCGTAAGAACGTAACTCTTAGGCGGGGGCGGGGGCTCACGCCTGTAATCCTAGCACTCTGGGAGGCCGAGGCGGGTGGATCATTTGAGCTCAGGAGTTTGAGACCAGCCCAAGCAAGAGCAAGACCCCATCTCTACTAAAAATAGAAAGAAATTAGCTGGACAACTAAAAACATAGAAAAATATAGAAAAAATTAGCCAGGCATAGTGGCGCATGCCTGTAGTCCCAGCTACTCGGGAGGCTGAGGCAGAAGAATTGCTTGAGCCCAGGAGTGTGACGTTGCTGCAAGCTATGCTGACGCCACTGTACTCTAGCTTGGGCAACAGAGTAAGACTTTGTCTCAAAAAAAAAAAAAAGAAAAAGAAAAGAACTTAACTCCTGATTACATCAATTAGCCCGTGACAAAACTGGTTTCATTACATGTCGTTTCATTTAAAGTCACAGTTTCCAAGAACCTGTCCATGATGGCAACTGAGGACTTACTATATGCACACAATGGAATATTATTCAGCCTTAAGAGGAAGTAAATCCTGTCACATGCTACGACGTGGAAGAACCTTGAGGACATTGTGCTAAGTGAAATAAGTCAGTCACAAAGGACAAATACTGTATAATTCCACTCACACGAGGTACCTAGAGCAGTCAAACTCACAGAAGCAAAGCAGAAAGGTGGCTGTCGGGGGTTAGAGGGAGGAGAGAATGCGGAGTTTAACAGGTACAGAATTTCAGTCTCGCAAGATGAAAAAAGTGCTGTGGGCGGGTAGTGCTGACAGTTGCACAGTAATGTGAATGCACTTAATGCCAATGAACTATACACTTAAAAATAGTTAAGACGGTAAATTTTACGTAAATTTTACCACAATTTTAAAAACACAGAATAAAGAATAAAAGCAGTGTACTTACCTCTCCATCAGCTGCCAGAGCCATTGAATGATGTGAGCCACAGGCTACTTCAACCACTTGCTTGATCAAGAGATTGGTACACACTTGGATGGGAGCGATGCCTTGGTTGGTCGTCCCATTCCCAAGCTGGCTATATCCATTGTGGCCCCAGGCATAAACCACCCCATCTATACACAAAGCACACAAAGAATCAGCTCCAAGAAATGGTAAGCCCTGTACTTTGTTCCCCAGAACTTTGTTCCATTCATTCTCCAACCTTCATTTCTCTCGCATTGTCCCCTTATCTTTATTACGAAACCACTGATGGGGTAGGGAGAGAGGGATGGATGAGAGAACAGGATAGACGGATACAAAACCCTGAAAGAAAGGACTTGGTACTAACATAGGTGGAAGATCAGCTTCGTGGTTGGAGTCAAAATTTATATATACAAAAATTAGACTTTCTAAACACTTTGATTCATCTCAGCAGTTTCTGTGTCAGGTACCAAGCAAAAGAAAGACGACGCAGAAAAGCTCAACACTAACGTTTACCATCATTCTACCAAATACCAAGTCTCAGGGAACCCCTGGGAGTTTATGTGTCACTCACTCACAAAGTACAGAGGAAAGATGTACACTGTTTGCAAGGGAAGCAAAAATCACAGAGCCTCTCTCAGGCAGACTATTTTAGTGGCATGAAATCTGGCTTTTTTTTTTTTTTTTTACATAAAGCACTCATTTTATTATTATTCTGTATGTCAGGGATCTGGACAGAGGACAATGGAGATGGCTTGTCTTTGCTCCATGATATGTGTGATCTCAGGAAGATTCAAAGGCTGAGGATGACTCGATGGCTGGGCGCTGGCATCATCTGGAGGCATCTTCACTTCCATTGTGTGGCTATCTTTGGAAAGTATAATCAGCTTCTTATAAAGGACACAACTCAGGAACAGCCAAATGGAGGAGAGGCATACAGCAAGGTAAGAGGTGGGCTGTGCAGAGCTTCCATGCCCTCCCTGCCACAGCATCTTTACATGTTCACCAACCTGGATGATCCCCTGTCTGCATTTTTTTTAAGAGACAGGGTCTCTCTGTTAGCCAGGCTGGAGTGCAGTTGGCACGATCATAGCTCACTGCAGTCCTGAACTCCTAGGCTCAGGCAATCCTCCTGCCTCAGCCTCTCAAATAGTTGTGACTACAGACACAGGCCACCACACTGACTAATTTTTCTTTCTTTCTTTCTTCCTTCCTTTTCCTTTCTTTCCTTTCCTTTCCTTCCTTCCTTCTTTCTTTCTTTCTTTCTTTTTTTTTTTTTATGTAGAGTTGAGGTCTCGCTATGTTGTCTAGGCTGGTCTCGAACTCCTGGGCTCAAACAATCCTCCTCCCGCCTCGGCCTCCCAAAGTGCTAGGATTACAGGCGTGAGCCACCACGCCCAGCTCTGTTGGAATTATTTTAAAATGACTGTTTTTCTGTTTTGTGTCCTCACTGGAAGTATCAGTATCGTCGTTTTGTGGATTTCTTTCCATAGCATGTCTGTGGATCAAGGGCAGGTCTCCCAAGTTATGTGTCCTTCTCTTGTTTCCCATGGTAATAAAACACTCCAACCTATTAAGGACCATCTACCCAGCAACAATCCGAGAGCAACAGCAGAAATCCAAGTGTTATAGTGAGGCTTCTGGTCACTAACCATAGTCCCCAAGCAACCAGGGGGAACAGACTTCTAGTTATCTACTCTAAAATGGTGACAGCTGACAACTTAGAGTCCTCTTCCAGACACAAGGCTGATCTAGGGAACTTCTGACATTTGGCTCACAAGAGGTGTTTCCTATTACAGAAATCATGACAGAAACCGTAAGTGGGAAGTTTCATTCTAAGAAAAATGAGGCTGAAGACTGAGAGTATAAAACTTAAAAAATATGATCCACAATATTATGTTAGAGTTATATTAACATTAAGTGAAAGAAATGACCAAACCTATGAATGTTTTATCTCCTAAAAACAGAAAAATAGACTTGAGTAGAGAAATATATACTTTGTTTTTAGATAGGAAAATTCAGTATCATTAAGACCCCAGTTTCCCTATGTAAGTTTGTAAATTTAAAATAGCAATAAAAACTTGAAATTACTTTCTGGAGGTGGACAAACTTATTAGAAATGTCATTGTCTATAATTCCAACACTTTGTGGAGCCAAGGCAGGAAGATAACTAGAAGCCAGGAGTTTGAGACCAGTCTGGACAACACAGCAAGACTCTATCTCTATAAAAAATTTTTTAAAAATTAGCCTGGCTTGGTGGTGTGAGTCTGTAATCCCAGCTACTTGGGAGGCTGAGGCAGGAAGATCACTTGAGCTCAGGAGTTGGAGGCTGCCGTGAGCTATGATGATGCCACTACACTCCCGCCTGGGTGACAGAGTGAGACCCTGTTTCTTAAAAAAAAAAAAAAATTCATTGGTTCACTGGAAAGAACAAACAAAAATAAATAGGAGAACCCTATAAAAAAGAGCAAGAAGATGTGATGTGATGTGATGGATGAGCTGGCCAAAGGCAGCTGAGGCAACAGCCTGGAGTTGATGCCACGTGCCAATGGGATGCTATTCACCAAGTGAAGTGTATTCTTTAGTCAATGGCCACTATATCATGCTGTGTCTCTAACAGGTAGAATACATGGGTCCAGGAACCAACAGTGGATATATAAGAGGCCCTGCTGCCCACCACTCCCAGTGACTGACTTGGGGAATTTGAGCTTCCTGTCCCTGCAATTCTAGTTTCCACAAGTATATAAGTCCTAGCTCCCAAAGGGAGAACACTTCCACTAAGGGACACAGTGAGAGTCCCACTGAACTTTAAGCTATGGCTGCCACAGGAACTCTAATCCTCTAAGCAAAGTCCAACAGGAAGCAAGAGTCGCCCTCTTGCCAGGGGCAAATGACCCCATAAAAGAAGAGGTAGGACTGTTGTTATGTAACAGGGGCAGAGAAGAACATGTTTGGCATCCAGGTGACACTTCGTAGTCTTTTCGTGCATACTTGCCCAATAATGATGGTAAACAGAAACGCACAGCAGCCATGGCCTGAGTACAGCATGGTCACCGCTCTTACTCCTCATGGATGAGTCTGGGCCACCCAATCAGGTGAGCCACCCAAAGCAGGTGCCAGGCACTACTTATAAGATGGTATACATACACTCTCTTTCCTTTTTCCTTTATGAAACTCCGGAAAGGTGAACTGCATCACAAGATGGCTCTTAGTCCCAAATCCTGGCGAAGCGCTCAAAGCAACACAATCCCCTAGACACCAGCACCCACTTCCCCAGCCCTGCTCTGGCCACACAGTCTCGGGCAGACCAAGGATGACTCTTTAGGACCACGTGAGCCTTAAGAAATGAGCAAAATTGCCCAAGGATGTGAGACTGAAACAAGCCGAGGGGGGATGTGAGAGTGAAACAAGCTAGAAGAGAAAATAACCCAGAGGGGCCCTGAAGGTGGCAACGAGGCACTGTAGCGAGAAAAGGAGAATTACAAGTCCACATACTGAATACTGAGATCCTACACTTCCCTGGCTCAGCGCCCAGAAAGCCGGCAAAAAAGCTTTATATCCCCACGTCAGGAACCTGGCAGACTCGACTCTATAGAAATTCACAGTTATTACCTCCCTCAGTACTTGACGAGTCACACCCATGAACTCAGAACTCCCAACATGTGTGAAGTGCCCTGCTCCAACCTGTGAACCGCACTTTAGAAGAAAGCCTCTAAATGAAAGTCAAGATCCCAAAACAAAGAGAAACAAGAAATTTGGGAGGAGAAAAAGAAACAATGTAGGGACTAGAAGATAACTCGAAAATAACTTATAATTATAAATAGCCTCTAAGAGAAGAAACAATAGCAGGAAACTCTAGCTAGAAAGGAACACTTAAAGAACAAGAAAGAGCCCTTGGAAGTCTAACAGCAGAAATGTTAAAATTTGACATAAGGGTTGTAAGATAAAGTTGAAGAAATTTCCCAGAACATAGATGGGAGAGAAAATAAAAGAAAATAAGGAAGATCAGTACAGAATCTCTAATTTCCTTCTAAGAAAAATTACAAAAGGAGGGAACAGAGAAAACAGAGAGGGGAAATTGTCATAAAATATTACAAAAAAGTTTTCTAGAAATGAAAAAATTTCCAGGTTAAAAGGCCTATAAGAATGACCAATACAATTAAAAATTACACCAGAGTACAGAGTCATAATTATTTCAGAACACTTGGAATAAAGAAAAGATCCTTAAAGCTTCCAAAAAGGAAAAAAAATCATATACAAAATAGCAAAAGTCAAAAAGTCACCAGACTCTCAACAGCAACCCTGAAACTTGAAAAGCACAAAGATTTCAACATTCTGAGGAAATATGATTTCTAACCTAGAATTCTAAGCCCAGCCAAACCCCTGACAGGCATTAGTAAGGGTAGAAGAAAGACATTTTAGGACAGGATCTCAAAAGATTTCTCTAATACTCTCTTTCCTGGAAAACTTCTAGAGAATGTGTTTCGCCTAAATGAGGATATAATCCAAAGAGGACAACATAAGACACAAAAAATAGGGGGGTCCAGAAAGGACAAAGTGAAGGGATTTCTGAGGATGAAGGTGAAGTGAATAGCTGTGTATAGGTTGGAGAGTGACCAGTCCAGACTGGAGCAAGGGACAGAGGGCTCCAGAGATTACCTGATATGCTTAGAAGTGCTGTGAAACAATGTGCTGCTCTGTGGAAAAGTGTGGGCATATGTTAACAATGGCTGTATAGAAAAGTAAGTAAATGAAAAAAACCTGAGGCAGTTATCAACTCCAGGAAAACAAATAGTTGTACAAGGAAGGAGGCGGCTCAGCTATGAATAATACCCATATGGTCCTATAATATAAACACTGAATGACGATTTAACCAAAATGATGATATCGTTATATTGAAAGGATAAGGAGAGGGAAGGTAGGGGATAAAGCTAAATTCTATCTGCCATTACAGAAAGTTAAAGGATAATATTTAAAATTAAAAATTCAGAAAAAGGAGTATAAGCATGTTCTTTTAAAAATATGAGATTAAATACCAGAAGAAACATATGAAAGAGTTAAAAGTGGTTCCCTCTAAAGAGTAGTTACTAAGAGTGAAGAGAAGTAAGGCAGAGGCACTTCTTATTTTCCCTGAAAATCTGATACTATTTGATGGTTTTAAGAGTAAAATTGTTTTAAAACTATTTGATTGTTTCCAACACCTATGTAACACATATGCAACATACATAATGACATGTAATGTAAAGCATGATGTATAGTGTATAAAATGCATTATAAAAATCAAAACTGAATTAACCGCAAAAAGAAAGATATCCCCACAAAAAAACAGTTTTTTATTTATTTATATCTGAAATGTAACACTCAGTATATTTAAAACTGTATGATCTGGACTCTGAAAATAATTCTAAAAGAAGAGTTATAGTTTCCTAAGGTCACCACTTTGAAGAAAACCAAGAATCTGAATGTATATGTTTCAGTATGTTTGCTCTAAAAAAAATCTGCCTCAGTATTTTATGGTCAGAAATCAAGGACTAATTAAATTTGGTGTGTGCTAGGAAAAACTTAAATCCTTAGGTCACAAAGGCTGACAAGCTGAACCAGTCAGTAATGCAGTAACTGTTTGAAAGAACCAGCATGATGCCACCACAAGGCATGATTACACAAAGCAGAAGTGAGATAATCACCTCATTATGCACAACTCCAGTTAGACTTGCACTAGACGATTACACTCAGCTCTGGATCTCACGGCTTGTGAAAGATGGAGAGAACTTGGAGTGGATTCAGAGACGAGCTACAGGCAATGAAAACACTACATACTAGGGTCTGTGGCAGCATCCAAGAAGCTGTGATTCCTCAGTCTAGACACAGAAAGGCAGGCATGCAAACCGTTTCCCAGATGCCGCCCTAGACTACTATTCAACAAAAAGCTGCAGACCTCTGCAAAAGAGAAAGCGAGAGCTAATGTACCTAAAATACAAAAGGAAGCATTTAAAGTTATATGTAACAAACTTTCAGAGAGTGATGGTTACCCACAGTGCCGATAAATCACCAAAGATAAATGCCTACTTCCTTTAGTGATCTTGGACAGAGAAAAAAAAGACAAGAATCTATCACCCCACATCCCTGACTCTTTCAATATGACCCACATGAATGCCAGGGAATAAACTAAGATTTTTCCATTCAACTGATTCAGGAACCATATGAAGAAGGAAAACCAGTAGGATCTGTGTTTATAAAAATATACCAAAGAGACCCTGAAAGTTGCCTTGCAACCACAAATCCACTGAAAAATTAGGCTAGAAGGACCACTTCATTTGCTATATCTAGTCATCTACAGCTTTACATAAGTAGTCTAAAACCTCAGAAGTCTGCCCAGTTTGCAAGACGTCCTCTATGGCTATTCCTGAGTTAGCCTGAAGTGTTTAACTTTTACCTGCTTTGTGTACTTCCCCTCGAAATTAAGAAACAAACAGTCCAAAATTATTTGATATAGCTCTACCCCCTCTTAGTTTAGAGTTAACTGCCCGACTTCCCCAAACCGAAAAGCTAGATTTGTTTCTCTTTACCTTCAGTGCTGAGAAGAACATGTGGTCCACTCCCGTAACTAAGGCTTTTAATCTTCTTTCCACATAAAGCTTCTAGCTTTTTGGGTACAAGTGTACTCTGGTTATCTCCAGTTCCTAGACAGTTACTATAGTTCAGTCCAAATACAAAGACCTAGAAAATAAATGGTTTTGTTGGAGTCACCGGCATAAGGCTACAGTAGAAGCTCCCTTCTCTGCTCTGCAAATAAGACACCTCAAATTCAGTTGGACAACTCAGTAGGTAAGAAGGGACTGATAAGGTTTTTAAGAAACACTCAACCTCTGCTGGCATTACTAAAGTTTTAGAATATTTGTCTACGCCATGAAACTCAAAGAGTAGTATGGAGCAGAGGGGTATAAATCACGACACTGAAAGAAGAGAGAAACTGTATCAAAGGCATAATCTTCCTGAACTCCAGGTTCTCTTTATCCCCACCTTTCCTCTGTCTTCAAATGGCACACTTTGAAGCCCAACCCCAAAATAAGCCCTGAAACTAAACTCCAGGTTTTCAGAGAGGCTTACCTCATCATTGTCAGTAACGTAGAGTGCTTCACTGGCCGAGGTGCCAAAGACACATGCTTTCCGAATAGATGCAATTTCTTGAGGTGACAGCAGAGTGAAGATTGGCCACTTTCCTACATCCACCATGACTCTGGCTTTGAGCAACTCCTATAAATAAGCCGACATCTCTGCTGGAACAAACAAAAAGGATTCCAAGAAGAAATTAAAGAACCATTTAGCTAACTTTAAAAGACCTGTTAACAAAAGCTAACAAAAGCCAACTCCAGAATAAATGAACTACCTTTAGTTAAATGGATCACTCACTTTCCCCAGCAATGTGTCCAATTCTCCTTCTACCTTCAAATCTGGGCCTTTTCTGTAATGACAGGACAACCTGCTAGAACCAGTTGTTTGTCTTGCCCACTTATTATCAGTGCTTATCTGTTCCACATGTGCTTCCTACTCACCTTCTTCCTAGATCTCTAAAATAGCCAAGAGAGGGAGGCTCAAGACCAAGTTCCTTCTGGCTCCAGGAGTTCCAACAGCACCATACGCAGAGAGAGCCTCATGTGTCATGTGCCTAGTTTTCCTACTGGATCATTGTTCTTTTTCTTGTTCTTGATTTATAAGTATTCTTTGTATGGTAAGATTATCTTCGATACTTTTAAAAGAAGTAAAGAAAACAAAACCAGGTGACCCTCAAATGACCTGTCTAGTGCCTCTTACAAAACAGATGGAGAAAGGAGTCACAAGAAGTCAAGCAATATAAACCCCTATAAGCACATAGATAAATTTTAAGAAAATCCAGATGTATATTTTCCTATAATATGAACCATATCAAGTTACTCTTCAAAATTTTAAATTTTACATGATATCAAATTAGCCAAAAATATAAGACTCATTGCCTTTGAAATCACAACAAAAAGGGCTCTTACCTTTCAAAACCATACAGTTTCCTGACAGCAGTATAATTATTCTGAAATCATTAATTGGATGCAAACAGCTCTGCCCTAAGGGTTTGGTAACCTACCGCAAGATCAGGCTAACCTTCATAATGACGGTGTATTATACAAACTGACTTTACCCACTGCTAAATTACCTCAAGCTTTATTTTACAAGGTATTTCTCCAAAGACTTGTACTTTAAGAGTCAATTTAAAAAACAGTCCATTTATCTTACATGACCACATCCTTCATAAAAGAAAAAAGCATCCCCAATAGTCTTGGTATGGTGGAAACCAGAATCCTGAGGCCTGTGCTTTGGTCCCAGGTCTACTTTGAATCAGTAAGTATGACACGCCATTTGTCTTTTTGAGCCTGGGTTTCCCACAAATTTGTCCCAGCTCTAAAAATTTTTGATTTTATGTTGAAGATGCAATGAAGAAGCTATGGGGGATTACTTGAATGCATGAGAACAGAGGTAGTAATGTTGGCCAAGCAAGGAATTATTCCTAGCAACACAATCAGGCAAAGCAAATACAGAGCAGGAAGGAAGAAACTAAAATTACTAAGAACCTGCCTTGTCATAGACACTGTGTTAGGTAGCCACCCACACTCTTTCATTTAATTTTCAAAATAATCTCGTAAGGAGGAGACTATAACTCATTCTTTTTTTTTTTTTTTTTTTGAGACAGAGTCTTACTCTGTTGCCTGGGCTAGAGTGCCATGGCTTCAGCCTAGCTCACAGCAACCTCAAACTCCTGGGCTCAAGTATCCATCTGCCTCAGCCTCCCAAGTAGCTGGGACTACAGGCATGCGCCACCATGCCCAGCTAATTTTTATACATATATATTTTTAGTTGTCCAGATCATTTCTTTCCATTTTTTAGTAGAGACGGGGTCTCACTCTTGCTCAGGCTGGTCTCGAACTCCTGACCTTGAGTGATCCACCCGCCTCGGCCTCCCAGAGGGCTAGGATTACAGGTGTGAGCCACCGCACCTGGCCTATAACTCATTCTTGACAGATGGAGTATGTAGCTCAGAGATGAAATGACTTGCCAAGGTCACAAGGCAGTAAGTGGCACAGTCAGGATTCAACTCCCACTATTCGGATTCTTCTCATGGAGAACGTGGGTCCTGGTCCTTCAATGGCTAAACTCCAAACTCCACCATTACTTCCTTCTGACTTTGTCTTATCTCATAAATGTACACCTTCATCTATTTTTAAAGTATTCCAAATATAAAAAGTACTCCCCCTCCCCCCAAAAAAAGCATTGCCCAAAATGCCTCTGCCTAGATTTGCCTGGTTAAGCCTCATGAATGTCTTTGTTTCCTTCACTCTTTCAACAATCTTTGGGAGGCCCTGGAGACCAAATGTGACCTCTCCCCTCAGGGAGCTCTCAACAGTATAAGGAACATCCTTGGGCTATAGACTGCTAAGGCACAAAGTATGTCTTCAATAGACCATGCTCAACCAGAGCAGGTGATGACATGAATAGGTATCCTAAGAATTCAGCTTCCCTGAGAGGTTTTGTAGAGCTATCAAAAAACCCAGGAATATGCTACACATCATACAGAACACAACAGAACAGACTCCTTAACTTGGGCATGTGGCATTTTCTTCCTAAGGCAGACAGAATATAAATGTAAATACCACCAAAATTTTCTAATTAACTCAAAATTACCACCATCACCGTTACAAGCTGATTATTGTGGTGAGATGTTTAATTACTCCACTTTCCTTAGGGCAGTGGCACCTTTTGCTGTTATTAAGAAAACGATACAAAGCCTAATAATTCAATCAACTGTAAGAAGAATTAATGTTTGACCTTCCATCATAAAATTATTAAGTGTATATACTAACAACCCAATAAGCTAAAGTAGGTGGGATAATTAAAAATTAACTAGGGGTAGTGGGAAAAAATTAATTAGTATTTAATGTTAAAAAATCTACATCAGATTTAAGAAACCTGTGGCTATCAATGACTCAAAAGTACAAGAAGAGCAATATTAGTTAGGACAGCTCTGATGTCATGACATCTACTAAAGTTGCCTAAACATGAAATAGAGGTATTAACAGATTTGTATGGATTTCATTTTAAAGGACTATAAATATAGTTCAACTAAATTTCACTTAAATCACCATTCCAGAGGTTGCAGAATAATTTAATAGTAAGATTTCAAGTGATTCTATTACGTACTGAGGAGGCACCGCTAACAGGGAAGAACCTTACCCGGCCTGCTCAACCCAAGCCTTCCCTATTAGGCGTCTACCTTGGTTAAGTATCCAACAGCGCTTAACTAAGTGCCCTAAGAAAAGTAGCCCAACTCTTTTCCTTCCCATGGCACTATGCATCCTCCAAATCATGACTACTCCCAAGGAAAGATGCCAACAAAAAGTATAATACAACTAAACTATGTGCTTATCTCCAAATACAAAACAAAAAACATAAAAATAAATGTACCCTGTAAGACTTAGCTATGTTAGCTATGTTATAAAACATTATGTATGATTATAATTTTTTAAGTATAATATACACAGAAATGTATATACCAAAATGTATCTCTCTGGAGAGATTACAGGTGACATTTTCTTTCTGTTTTTAACATATATTCCCAAATTTCTATAACAAATATTTTGTGACAAATAAAAATAAGCCAATAGTTTAAATGAAAATAAATGTTTAATTATTTGAATTATCTTTTACCCCATAAGCTGTTACAAGTTTCAAGACTTATTCTTGTATTATATTTATAACCTAGAATGGCAGAATGTTTCAGGCATAATCTGTAAAATGAATTATTAATGTAAAATTAAATGTAGGTGACAATGTAAGAATGGTACAGCTGCCGTGGAAAACAGTGTGACGGTGCCTCAAAAAATTAAACATAGAATTATCGTATGATTTAGCAATTCCACTTCTAGTGTGTGTGTGTGTGTGTGTGTGTGTGTGTATACCCAAAGAACTGAAAGCAGAGACTCAAACAGATAGTTGCTTACCAATGGTCTTAGCAGTGTTACTCGCAATAGCCAAAATGTGGAAACCACACAAATGTCCATGGACAGATGAATGAACAAAATGTGGTGCATACATATGACGGAATATTATTCAGCCTTAGGAAGGAAATTCTGATACCTGCTACGACAGGGATGAACTTTGAAGACCTTATGCTAACGGAAAATAAGCTAGACACAAAAGGACAAATACTGTACTATTCCACTTGTATGAGGTATCTAGAATAGTCAAATTCACAGAAAGTAGAGTATTGGTTGCCAAGACATGGACGGAGGGTGGGGATGGGGGATTATTGTTTAATGGGTACAGAGTTTCACTTTGAGATGAGGGAAAAGTTCTAGAGATGGATGGTGGTAACGGTTACAAAAATAATGTGAATGTACTTAATGTCATTAAAATGTACACTTAAGAATGGTTAAAATGGTAAATTTTATGTTATGTATCTTTTACCAATAATTTAAAAAAATCGAATAATGATCCCATGAGCTAATATCAAGCCTGCATTAATAAACTCAAAGATACTTTTTTTTTTTTTTAAGACAGTCTCACTCTGTCACCCACGCTGGAGTGCAGTGGCCTCATCATATCTCACTGCAAACTCAAACTCCTGGGCTCAAGGGGTCCTCCTGCCTCAGCCTCCTGAGTAGGTGGGACTACAGGAGCATGCCACCATGCCTGACTAACTTTTCTATTTTTTTTTTTTTTTTTAGAGCGACAGGGTCTCGCTCTTGTTCAAGCTTGTCTCAAATTCCTGGCCTCAAGCAATACTCCTGCCTGGGCATCCCAAAGTGCTAGGATTACAGGCATGAGCCATCGCGCACGGCCTCAAAGATACATTTTTAAAATTAAATGTAGAAAGGTTTCAGTCCTAAAAAATACTTTTGGAAAAGTATAATCATACTTCATTAATTCTGTCCTGGGAACACAAGTTCAGATTAGAGAAATTCTCAACTCAACATTTCCAAAAGAAATACAGCCTCCTTAGAACTTTCCAGCACATACAGCAATTCAAACTAGACCAAATCACTTACTAAGATAAGAGGTCCTTCCAGGGCTTGATTGATAATCATAAAAATGATGAGTTGTAATCAGCATGTCAGTCATATTAAACAGTTACTTCTGAAGTACTTCATTAAGATGATAATTTTTTGCAACCTTTTTTATCTATTATTTTACCTAGGAAATACTTTCTCATACATAGCACTGATATGTTCAGCCTGAATGATCACTGACTGTACATTATTAGTAAGTGAATAAATGATTTTTTTTTTACTGTATGGAGATAAAGAAGGGTAGAACAGAAAAAAGAAATGCAAGCAGAGGCAGGAAAAGAGTTTAACAACCTCTAAAAGGATAATATGCCAACCCACTTGGATCTCCATATTTTCTTTGGCACTTGAAAATATATCCTGCATTAGTACTATAGATCAATATCCATTCCCTGGGATGGCTTTTCCTAGCAACTGGCACCGTCCCTCAGAGAGCTGTGGCCTGGGAGGAAAAGGTGTATACACTGAAAGTAAATTCAGTCAGGAGGACAAACACAGACCATCCAATTTTAGAAATCTACATTTAGAACTGGCGGACTGAAGGAGTAATGTAGCAACCAATCTTTTGATTTCTCTAAGAGCACATTTATGTTATTTTCCCCTAGGAACCAAGTATTAAGGAAGGGTGGGGGAGGATTCTATTAATATTTTACTGCTCTAGCAAAAATACATTTGAATATGTTTACAGAGTTTGAAAAACAACAGGAAATGGGGAAAAATAATACAGGAAAACTTTGATTTTGATGAAATAATAGTCTCAAAATTAAATAATACTAGGAATTTATGGTTGACCTATAAGCATGTGGCTTCCACAGACTTCAACTTCCCCCCATTCTAACCAGAATGTATCTGTCACATGAGACTGATGCCTCCAACAGAACTTTTTATCTCAGACCTGTGTTCTGCTGACCTAAAAGATTCCTATGGAAAAGAGGTCACAATAATGTGAACAATCCTTCAGAATTGGTTAGCACCAAGATTCTGACTGTTCTAGTGTCATTTTTGGATCATGAAATGAACTTGTGTCATTCTTTATCATGAAAGGTGATTCTCAAAGGGAAGTGGACGGACTCTGAATGCTGGAACAATCCATTTAAAATGGCCTAAACATTCTTCAGTGTACAAGCTATAGCCAGGTTTAGCCTGCTCGAAATAGCAATGTCAAACATGAAAATGATTTTCTTGATCACAAAAATCTTTTAAAGCACTTACACTGAAAATTCCTAATAGAGGTTTCTCTATTTTCAAAAACTGAAAGGGTGATTTTTGTTATCAGTTTAAGTTGCTAAGCTGCCTTCCAATATGAATTTATTTATAGTTAATGAGCTATTGATAAAATTTAAGATGTCTCAAAAAAAAGTACTACTGTATAATAATTTGAAAAAATACAGTCGTCTCTCAGTATCCTTGGGGGATTGGTTCCAGGAACCCGGAGGATACCAAACTCTACAGATGTAGACTTATATCAGTCCCTGATACAAAATGGCATAGTATTTACATATAACCTACGCACATCCTCCTGTATACTTTAAATCATCTCTAATTACTTATAATACCTAATATAATGTAAAGGGTATGTAAATAGCTGTTATACTGTATTGCTTAGGAATAATGACAAGAAAAAAAGTCTGTACGTGTTCAGTACAGGTGCAATTTTTTTTCCGGATATTTTCAATCCTCAGTTAGTTGAATCCACAGATGTGCAACCTGTGGACACAGAAGGCCAACTTTAATAGCATAAATTAATTCTTCTTCTGCAGCGACCCCAGATACCAAGAATGCTATGGACATCATAAAGAATAATATAATCACGGTCCCTGCCTCCGAGGAGCTGAAGGTCTAACAGAAAGTCAGATCCTAAGCAAGTGGAAACCTGGAATGCAAATACAACTAGAATTATTAAGCAAATGATGGGATACAAAATGCAAGTATATAGTACATGTGATGCATGTTAATGTGTTAAATGGGAAAAAATTATGTGCAGAACAGTGACAACCATATAAAAATTATATATCCCAGAAAATTGTTATATGAAATTCCAAAAACCAAATTCTCAATATTCCAGCAGATGATGAAATGTATTTCCTCAGCAAAGATCATTCAGTTTCCTAAAAAAACAAGTGTTCTTCATAGCCATCTTCCTTCTCTTTTTCTTTTTTTTTTTTTTGAGACAGGATCTCCCTCTGTCACCCAGACTAGAGTGCTATGGTGCAATCATAGCTCACAACGATCTCCAATTCTTGGGCTCAGGGATCCTCCAGGCTCAGTCTCCCAAGTAGCTGGGAATGCAGATGTACGCCACCACGGCCAGCTAATTTTTTTTTCTTTTTGTAGAGGTCTCACTATATTTATTGCCCAGGCTGCTCTTAGAACTCCTGGGCTCAAGTGATCCTCCCGCCTCAGCCTCCCAAAGTGTTGGGATTACAGGCATGAGCCACCACACCCAGCTGCCATCTTCCTTTTTTACCAATGCAAAAGTTCCCACTTAAGCACAAAAGATTTAAGGGTGTGACCATCTTTTCTCTATTTTTGAGTAATTTTAGGAAAACATACAAGTCAGAGAGTTCTAGGGTTTTACGTAAACTTTTTGGTATACATTACAACTTATGTCTTTCATCTGCACAACAAAAGCAATTCAAAACCCTCTCAAGGTACAGTAGAGCCAAATGTCACTCTTACCAATTTCTTGCATACTTATTTTGATGGGTTTTTTGAGACCGAGTAGATGCTATACCCGATTTAGATACCAAATGTATTTCCCAGGTCCAGACAAGCCTCTAAGATAGAATCAACTTCAAACAAAAATACAACTTAAAACCATTTCCTCCATACAATAGCATAAGGGAGCAAAGTTTCAGAGATTTGCTGAGACATCATCCTTCATAAAGATGCAGCGGAAGCCACCTGAACAGGTGACTGAAGGCAATCCTCTCACCTGCATTTAAAGAACAGCATTACTGCTGTTTTCGAATTTCCTAACACTGATTGTGAGTACCTTTTTGCCTCATCTGTTTTACTCAAATTCATCACTCATTTAAGAGGAAAAGGTAAGGTCTTAGAACTGTCACTTTCCAACTGCCAGTTAAGTTATATGACTTGAAGCACCAATTGCAATAATCGCCTCTGGAAGCATTTCTTTGGCCCCATCATCCACGGGGCTGCTTTCACTCCATTGCACTGAAGCTTTGGGCAATTCTAGGACACAGGGAATATAACTGCTCATTGTAAATAAAGGAATAATTTTACTGAAGCCACGTGCTCAGGTTAGAAAAGCAAACAATCCAAGTGGCAACAATATTAGCAGTAGAAAATAACAACCAAAAAACAGCAACAACAAAAAACATATCCAGGGTCGTGAAGCTGACTGTGATCTTATAAAAGTATTGTTTTTATGGGATATTGTTATTTTCAAAAGAAAATCAGAAAAGAAATCTCAATGTTTAGAAATAATGTTTTTCTACAGTTTTGTTCTCTGTTGCACCAAACATACGGATATCACGAAATAGACCAGATAAAAATAGGATAGGTCAAAGCTTAAAGAAATGGATAAAAACACAATAATGGTCAAAAGTTAATGAGTAACACCACAATAATAACAAATTCAAGGCCAGAACAGAAAGGTGAAGTTCAAATCTATTTGTGGTTTCACAAACCTTTTGTATGTGACTATCCCAAAAGTGACTTCAACTACTACTCTCTGGCTGTATGAAAAGTATCAACTGTATTTTGCAATGACCTAAAGTCAAACTAAAATTCCAGCAATGGAAAGGCAGAACCTATAACAAAACCTGTAAACAGGCAGAACAGTAAAGCAATAAATATTTACTAAATGTCTTTAGGTAAATAGGACACAGAAAAAACACCATGACCCCCGGCTCCCAGCAGAACTTACATGGAGGGGTAGAATCTAGACACATCAACAGATGCTCACTACAGTGTGGTCAGTGCTCTGATGGGGAGGTTCAGGTGCTGTGGAAGCACCAGAATTGGGAAGTGTGCTTCAACTACCTGAAGAGGTGGCACCTGCAACAGTGAGCACATAGCCAGGTAAAGGCCTGGAGGAGGAACGGAAAGAAAGTCAGCGTGGCTGTAGCCAACAGCTCAGGCTTTATCCTAAGAGCACCATGTAGTCCCTGAAGGATCTTAGGCGGGGAAGTGGCATGACCAGATGCGGGTCTGGGAAAGATTTGTAGAGACTAGATGGGGGTGAGAAACCAACGCTTAGAGGGAGCCCAAGGAGGCTATGGTAAGCCAGTAAAGAAAGATGCAAGCCCGCACCAGAGAAATGGAGAAAACCAGACAAGAGGGAGACCCTAGAGGATTCTGTGACCAGCTGAATGGGAAGAAGGGAGCTGGACAAGGAGAAAGGCAGAGGCAAGGATTACACCAGATGCTCAGCACAGTGAGTGAGTGCACTGGACTGCCACTCACTACAGCAGAGAACACGGCAGGTTTCAGAGGCGACGAGGAGTTCTACTCTGGGCATTTTGAGATTCAGGTACCTGTGGGATATTAAAGCAGACATGTCCCGACAGGTAGATTGATAAATCTGAAGCTCAAGAAAGAGGTCTGGATTGGAGACTTGAGAATTTGGCATGAGATCACCCAGGGGAAAGTATGTGGTGTAAGAAGAGCAGAGGACCTTGAACAGCTCTCTAAGAAACTCCAATAGTAAAGGGACAAGGAGTACCTCACAGAAGGAACAAGCAGAGTAGGAGGAAAACCAGGAGAGGACAGTGTCACATAAGTCGAGGGATGTGAGCATCACAAGGAAGTATGTTAGAGTCCAGTACTGCTGAGACACCAAGGCAAGGGCTGAGAAATGTTCACTGGATTTAACAGGGAGAGTCACTGGTGATCTTAACATGTAGAGTCTCGCTGAGGTTGTGGGAGGAAGAAGCCAGAGTGCAGGAGGTTGAGAAGTATGTGAAAGATGAAGAAAAGGAAGCAATGAGTATAAACAACTTGTTCAAGAAAATTGCCAAGGAAAAGACAGAAATAGGGTAGCAATCATAGAATGAGATGCAGTTGAGGGACATTTTTTGTTAATCTTTTTATTTTAAACGTGCTAGAGACTCGAGTATGTTTAAATGCTAGTGAGAAGGAGCCAGTAGAAAGATCAAAGATAGAGGAGAGGATACAAGAATTAAATAAGGTTTTTGAGAAAGTAGCTGGGAAGGGAATCTTACGCAGAGGTATAAGAGAAGCTGTAGAAAGGGGGAAAGTCTTCCCTTATAAAACAAGAGGAGGAAAAAAGGATGGATGTGAATTTAAGGTTGAGTTGGGCAGCCAGATACTGGAGACATTCATTCTCACCTTCTCATTCTCTCTCATTTTCTCTCATACTCTCTCTCCCCCCTAAGTGCGCCTGCATTTTACATGCCCACCAGCAATGTATGAGGGTTCCAATTTCTCCATACCCTTACCAACACTGATGGCCTGTCTTTTTCATTACAGCCATCGTAGTAGGTGTTGGGTGGCATCTCATTGTGGTTTTGATTTGCATTTGGGAACATTCTCTTCTGAGGTCACCTATTTTTCCCTGTGAAGAAAGAGATAAGGCTTTTTGTTGAGAGTAAGAGGGAGGTAGCAATAAAAGGTGGAGTGGAGCAACTGCAAAAAAAGGGGCGGAGAAGTCTGAATCAGCCACCCGAGGAAGATGGGAAAGAGCACCGAGCAGGGAAACTTAGCAAGATGGCAAGACGTAGCCCAGCAGAAGATGGAGACCGTAAGTCTCTAAAGGTACCCATTTGCTCTGCTGGGAGATTTTCCTCTCCAGAAAAGAGACATTTAAAAACAACAAAAAAAACTGTTCTCATCAGAATTGGAATAGAAAGTTGTTCAGAGTATTTTCTGAGCAATGACAGAAGTACTCCTGAAAAATCCATCATTTTGTTTGTTTAAAGTCCTGTAACATACACATTATAAATAACAGTTTGCTTAAGATTCACGCTCCTTGATCTTTGAAAACAAAGCATGTCTTATTTATGTGTTCATTGCAGATCTTACCATTTTCCCTGTAAGGATTCATAACTACAAGCATGGTGCTAACTTCATCAAACAGCAAACTGCAAGAGAAACATCACATATCCATCATCTCAATAATTGGCAATTCCTTTAAAACACATCAGATAATCACATCACAAAGTGTTTACTTAAAACTGATAATAAGGCTAGGCATGGTGGCTCATGCCTGTAATCCCAGTGTTTTGGGAGGCCAAGGCAGGAGGATCACTTGAGGCTAGGATTTCAAGACGAGCCTGGGCAACATAGCAAGACCCAGTCTCCATAGGGGGGGAAAAAAATTAAAATTTGAAAAATAAAAAAAAAATAGCCAGGCATGGTGACATGTGCTTATAGTCCCAGCTACTGGGTAGGCTGAGGCAGGAGGTAGCTTGAGCCCAGGAGTTTGAGGTTACTGTTAGCTATGATTGTACCACTACATTCCAGCCTGGGTGACAAAGTGGGACCCTGTCTCTATTAAAAAAAAACAAAAAAAAAAACTAATAACAACAATCACACATACAAATAGCCAATTATACAAACATGTTTTTTTTTATTTAACCAGTTACCTTGTAGAGTATGAGACAGCCACAGTCTTCTGTTTAACTAATTCAATAGGTATATTCTCATGTAATGTGAAGATTTAATTAATTTAAAGATTTATCACTAAAGCATGCTACTTCATAGGTTGACAACAATTTTGTGCTCAGGATTACCGAGTACAATTTGTATGTTACTAATTTATATGTGACCAAGATTTATACCAAGAGTTTTACAGTGTAAGAGGCTGTGTTGTTGTTTCAGTTATCTATTGCTGAGTAACATACCATCCCAAAACTTAGTGGCTTAAAACAGTAAGAATTTATTACTTTTTTTCCAGTCTGTGTTTTGAGTGCACCCAGCTGGGGTTACTCAGGAGGTTGCAGGCACTGGGAGCTCAACTAGGGCTAAAACAAGCTTCCCTTACATGCCTGGGACACTTCAGAGGGCTCTTTCCACCTAGTCTAGTCCAAGCTTCTACACATGCTGATTGGCTTCCAAGACAGTGAAAGCTAAAGCTACCATACATCTTAAGGACTATGCCCAGAACTGGCACAGAATCACCTCCACCATCTTCCATTGATCAAAACAAGTCACAGGGCCATCCTAGATCCAAATGGAGCAGAAATAGATTCTCCCTTGATGGGAGGAGCTGGCAGTGAAGTACAGGGTTGGGAAGAACTGCTGGCAGTCATCTTTGGAAATAATCTACCACAGTTATAAACAATACTACTGGATATTCCCACTATACCAATTGAGTTCAGGATTGAAGCACTTGAGAGGGGATAGACCATGTCTATTTCTAAAACCAGAATTTTTTCTAAAGCATCAGAAAGAATATCATGGCAAAGAGCTGACCCTGTGGAATGTTACTCTCAGAAAAGCTATGGAATCTTCTTTTCTGGGGTTGTGGGAAAGACAGGCACCATTCTTCAGGAATGGTCTGAGCATAGTAGTCCCTGGATAAGATGCATCACTTCCTCAAGTCATTTCACACCTTACAATTTGTTATTGTATATGCATGAATATGATCTCATTTTTAAAAATGTATCTAATACTAAAAAATATAGAGGTATCCCTAGCTATTTGAGTTCTTGCTATCCAAACTATCTAAACTCAAGAATCAAATAGATCTGCGTAAGTTCTTCATTACCAAAACTTGCTACTGGCTCTCCTACATTGAGGAATGAGCTGGATTTAGATATCACAGTATCCCTTACAATTTGAGATCTTGCTATCTGAACAAAGAAATCCAGTAAATGCATATAGCAAAAAGTACTTATAACCCAAAATATTAACTGTTATCTCCAGATGGTATAATTATAGGTCCTATATATTCATCTTTCTACTTGCCTGTATTTTCTAAATTTTCTTCCATTCTTTGCTTGCAAAATTAAAGAAAAAAACAAGTCTATATTGTGGACTAAATGTACTCAGAAAGTTTTTTTAAAATTAAGATCATATTGTGGGTCAAACACATAATTAATTTAGATAATTATTTTATTAACTGATCTCCTTTAGTAAGTCTATTCTGGTTAAATTGAGCCAACAGTCATCAGACCCCTCTTTTGCATTCCTCAACATGTACACAGTATGACACTTCTAGATTTTTAAAAAAACCATACAATAATTTTTTAAAAATGAGTCCTAATGCCTTGCCTGGACTCTAGATTCCTTCGGGGTCCAAATCTTGTTTCCTATGCGTGACTTACTGTATAATGTAGTACACACAGAAGGAATATCATCATAATAACAAAAGTTTTTCACTTTTTCACAGTTTCATTTTCCCCACAATGATTCTCAGGAAAAGGAGGGCACTGTCTCTGACTCCTCAGCTCCTGTTTATTAAGATGGGGACAACCTTTTGCTGGAACATACCACCACTTTTTTTTTGAGACAGTGTCACTCTGTTGCCCAAGATAGAGTGCAGTGCTGTTATCACAGCTCACTGCAACCTCAAACTCCTGAGCTGATTCTCCTGCCTCGGGCTCCCAGAGTGCTAGGATCACAGGCATGA